>JANIJG010025712.1:56655-113279 GCA_024611175.1 Megaceryle torquata
TGAAAACAGGCTGCTAACTTCAGACAGTGCAGTTAGTTAGAAGAACTGAGCTGAAAAGTAAAATCACTGAACAGAACTAGTTCTGTTCTCATTCAAACTAGGACAAGGATGCAGCTGGTATGCCTTAAATGTCCCAAACATGTCTTAAGCTACCTTCTGACTTTGTTTTGCAGAAAGGAGGGGGGATAGCCACCATGCAAGAGTCCATTCCCTAGACAGTCTGATTAGCCATGTGCAGAATGGCACAGGGGGAATCTTTGCCTGTGTCTAGAGCAGGGTTGTTGGAGCCTTACGCAAAGTGATGCCAGGCCTTCCTCCAGTTCATCCCAATGTCTATGGCCTACACAGCCTGCAAACTCAGGCAGACATCACTACACTGGTTATAAATTATTCATTCACATCTAGCAACTATCCACATATTTTAATAAATGAAAAGTAGTACAGCTGTGCAATGCCAAAAGCTTGGACTCGTGGGATGGATGTGTTCTGGACCCTCAGCCTGACTGACAGAGCAGCCCTGCATGTGTGTGCTAGCCACAGGCACCCACAAGCCTTGTACCCATCTCTCTGGTAGTGTTTGCACTGTGGCTGGCATCTCAAGCTGGCCTCATTATGACACTTTTATAGCTTGGACTCACTAAACTCAGGAGCTGAGGAGCATATTTTAACAATGCAGGAAGCCATAAAGTGACAAGCTGACAGCTGAGAGCAACACAAGCCCTTTCTTCTTTCTGGATATTTGAAAGCCCACTTGTGCACTTGCCCTGTCAGTGCTGGCTCTCATTGTTCACCCAGCTGTGCTGAGAAGCCAGTGACTATGACTTCTGTTTGTCTGAGTTCATGGCTTTTTAGCATAGCTGTCTGACATCAGTGCAGATGGTGATTTCAGCGAGGGACATCATAGCTGGGCGGAGGCAATTCTTGCTCCATTCTTGCTTCATGTGTTAAATTCTTTTGTACAAAGACTGAGGAGTTTCCTGGCTTTGCTTCTGCATGGGTGGGCAAATGTGCCTTCCTGGGAACATGGTGGAAATATGAGGCAGGAATGCAAAACCTGTAGCAGGAAATATCACTAGAAACCCCTCATTTCTACTCCAGCATGCGTTTGGATTTGGTTTGGGTTTTATTTTTTTTGTACTTGCTACATAGCTTTAACATTTAAGCTTGACCCAGATACCATAAGAAGATAGAGAATTAATCAAGAATAAATTAGATCTGATTCTTGTAATGCTTAGGTGTTCCTATTCTACAGATTCAGGCATATGAGTGAAGGTTGATTGCAAAACAAAAAGTATATGATGTCTCCACCTGCCTGCCCCACTGATTTGGGTAGTTCTGTTGCTTTTCTGAAACAGCAGAATCACAGAATGGAAGGGACCTCTGGAAGTCATCTACTCCAATCCCCCTGCCAAAGCAGGCTTACCTAACACAGGTTGACAAGGAGTGTGTCCAGGTGGGTTTTGACCTCCAGCGGAGACTCCACAACCTCTCTGGGCAGCCTGTTCCAGGCTCTGTCACCCTCACAGTAAAGAAGTTTTACCTCGTGTTGAGGTGGAACTTCCTGTGGTCCAATTTGTACCCTTAGCCCCTTGTCCGTCACTGGGCACTACTGAAAAGAGATTGGCCCCATCCTCTTGACACCCACCCTTCAAATATTTATAAGCATTGATAAGATCCTCACTCAGCCTTTTCTTCTCCAGGCTAAACGGCCCCAGGGCTCTCAGCCTTTCCTCATAAGAGAGATGTTCCAGTCCCTTAATCATCCTTGTAGCTCTCCGTTAGACTCTCTCTAGTAGTTCCCCATCTTTCTTGAATTGGGGAGCATAGAACTGTACAAAATGCTTCAGATGTTGCCTCACCAGGGCAGAGTAGAGGGGGAGGAGAACTTTCCTCAACTTCCTGTTCACACTCTTCTTAATGCACCCCAGGATACCATTTGCCTTCTTGGCCACAAGAGCACACTGCTGGCTCATGGCTAGCTTACTGTCCACCACTCTGAGATCCTTCTCTGTGGAGCTGCTTCCCAGCAGGTCAGCTTCTCCACTGTGCTGGTATGTGGCTATTCCTCCCTGAGTACAGGACTCTACACTTGTCCTTGTTGAATTTCATGAAGTTCCCCTCCCCTCTGAGCTCTGTCATTCAGACAGTTCTCAATCCATCTTGTGGTCCACTCATCTCACCCATGCTTCCTGAGCCTTACCTATGAGGATGTCATGGAAGACGGCATCAAAGGACTTGTTGATAAGGAAGCAGGTAAGGAAGTTGAAGTTGCTTTTATTTCTAACTATACAACAATTGTTATTAATAAGTTAAATGAAGAGAAAGATGTGTATGTCTTCCCGCAGCCTTGCCCGGTTGTTACTGCTCTAGTATTTTTGCCTAAGTGGGTTTTTAAGATGAACAGTTCATTTCTATTCTTATTGCCATCCACTGCCCCTTGTTCAGCTCTACTACTGCAGGGTTCCTTCTTTCACTCTGGGCATTCAGCAGTTAGAGAAGTCTCAGTGGAGATGTGAGATTTGGAAAATCCAAATTATTTACTTGCCTTGATATGACTATCCAAGAGTGGATATATCCCATATATCTCTAAGCATTTCTGACATGCAATTGGGATCATATTTTCTCTCAAGCTTTCTCTGGAATCAAGCAGTACTAGGAATCCAGCCACCCTGAATGCTTGCATTAGTGGTAATGAGATTCTAAAGTCAGGAAAAGGGACAAAATACAAAGAGAAGTAACAGCAATAACTGCAATGTTCGTCCTCAGCAAAGGGCCTTAAACAATGACCTCAAACTGAATCTAGATTTAGATATGGGCAGAAAGGATTTGGCTTTGCAGTGGAGACCAACAGCATCATGACTGTAATACCTTGAGTTCTGTATGTAGAACAAGTATGTGTGCCTGTTTCATGGATGTACGTAAATCAATTCATAGCAGCAAAGGTAGGCATAATAATCTCTTTTTCTCAAGCATGAAAGTTCTAATCAATATTTAACTGCATACCTTGAGAAGTCATGGCATAAACATGTAACAGTCAAAGAGGAATAATATGTGGTTAAAGGTGGATCTCACTTGCACACACAGTTCTGGATACCAACTTATGAGCATTTTCCCAAACTTCTGTTTGTTTCTTAGAGACACTTATTTTGTGTATTAGCACGTGGTGTTAAATAGCTTAGTAAGATGTGCAGAAAACAGGATTTTTTGGGTCTAACTTTTCCATTATTTTTTTTGAAGGAGCAGATTAAAAAAAAAAAGTATTGCTTCTTTGTAGTCTTGGTAAAATTGGGTATGTACAGTGAATTAAGGAAAAATTTTTACACGCTTTCTCATGTAGGACAGTACCTAGGAAAAGCAGTTCCTTTCAGCTGTGCATGTTGGAATATATGCTCATAAAGTATAAGAGTTTTTATATTTTACTTATGAATAATAAAAAGTGAGAAGTTAGTCATGCACATGGACTCTATTAATAACATTTAAAGAAAAAGTGAAGTATGGCTATAAATCTGAGTGAGATGAAAGTGATTGTGATCAAGACATACTTAATGGAATTTATCATTGTCATGAGAATAATTATCTTCTATAAATAAGATATCTCCTTAGCTTGCATTCTTCATGTCACTGGTGATGAATGAGCTACACTTTCACAGAGAGCAGAGTTTCTTTGGGCTTGCATCGTGGTTCTGGCGCATCTGACCAAGCTTGGGGTTGACATCAATGCTGTTTTCAGCAAGGGCTGGATATGTGCCAGATCAGTGCAAGTGTAATGCTATGGAATAGTAAGATTTTGTCTTCTGAGTCAGTGGTACCATTAGATATGGAGAACAGCCTTCACTGTGCATATGGTGTTTCAGTTGTTTGGCTGTTTAACTTGCAAGAAGAACTTGATTTTTAGTGTTGATTATGTAAAATTGCTATACTGCTTACGGAGACCAGGTAGGGGAAAACAAACACGCAATCATCGTTGTAGATTGTAGGATTTATAAGATGTTACTCTGCTTGTCTGTCAGTGGTATAGGCCTGGCATCAGTTCAGCACTTGGCTGCAGAGACTCTTGTCTTGCCAAGTACCTCACTGGACAAGTCAGTGGATGCCCATCCCTCATGCTTAATTAAGCTTCTTTTGCTTTAATTTCCTATTCCTGCAAACTAAGAAGGTTTCGTAGTTACACTTGAAGTTTTGAATGTGACCCATACCTTGAGGTGAGAAGGGATTGGTGTTCTCCTGTGGTTTTCAGGCACTGTGTTAGAAAGCCAAAACATTATCAGCATTGTGGATTTGGCATGTCTCCAGGTCAGAGTGACAGGCCCCAAGGCTCATTAAGCATTAAGATTTAGGTTCATGTGAGGACATTTGAAACAGTTTTATATGAATCCAGAATTTTTAGTCTTTAAGTTTTATTGCCCTGTTATAATGAAGAGCTATTTATTAATACAGTTTAGGTGAGGGGCCAAAGGTAACATAAACTGTAATGCTCAGCTATGTGCATGAGAAGAGGACAACAGCCACTGAGGGGCATGCTTGAGTATAGTGAGAATGGCCTGTCTTTATGTTAAAAATATGCATCTCAGCAGACTAAATAGTAGAGGTTTTTTTTCCAGCGGAGCTCAGTACTTGATGGGGCAAGAGACAGTGGAACACCCCATTCAAATGGGGTGTTGCCCAAATGCAAAGCAAGGTACTCCAGTGAGAGCTTTCAGCTTTCCAAGAGTGTATGTGTAAGAAATTTTATTGGATATGTACTTGGGCAATTATCCACAGCCATTGCTACTCAGTGTAAAACTATGTGTGAATTGTAAATCCATAGGTTCATTGGACACCCTTCTTGTCAGTCATTGTATATAGCTTGTGAACCTCACAGAGCCTATTTATACACAATCTTCCCTGTGGTCTTTCTTGAGCTATTTTGCAAGGCTTCTATCTTGTTCATATTTTTAGGCTTTGGCAGAACAAGATCCATGCTATCCTGTGCTTGACATGCTTGTTTTTTCAGTGCTACATATTTGCATTGGTCTTTATTCATCCTCATTTACCAGACTGGACTGTGAGTCGGTTCTGTCCTGCTTGTTAAAAAAACACGTTGTTCATCTGATCCTAAATAAATAATGTCAGAGACATCATTAGCAATCACTCAAGAATGTTTTTCCAAATATATTTTTGTGACCTCAAGAACATCTTTCTAGTTTGAAACTTCTTTAGTGCTTCCCTTGCAATGAAATATTTTTACTTTTCATTGTCTGCTGTTTCAATATGTTTTGTACATCTTTAAGACTAATTGTGGGGGTTTTTTTCTCTCATTTCAACTATTTGAAGGCATTTTGGAGCTGCCACTGGAACATGAGTTTAAAGTATGTGGATACTGCAGCTGTCTGGGCTAATAATTATCAAGTGCTGAAAGGCTGCTTGTTAGAATGCAAATATGTAAAACTTAATTTAAAAAGAGAAATGTCTCCATGAAGGTTTACTGTGGATAGAATTTCCTGAACTCTCAAATATGAAATGCCCTTTTACTTTAAGATCAGGCCATTAGTCAGCTTTTCTTTTTAGCAATATGATCTGTTATTTGAGCAAAGAACTCTGTTGGATACCTATGCCTCCAGCCTGTATTGATCTGCGAGCACACACCACTTCAACCTTTCATTTTTCCTGTTTCTGAAGCTTTTCTCTAAGAGTGCTTCTCTTCCATTTCCTGCTCGAAACAAGGATGGATTTTGGCAGCCATCCTCTGAGTATTTTCTTAACTGACACTTTCTTGCAAGAATTTCATGGGCAGTCGTCTTGGTGCTTTTCATTAGATCTTTTATCAGTTGTTGCCTGAAATGCCTTCTCTTCCTGGCAGAAGTTTCTCAAATTCTTAAGTGGTGATAAACAACCCCAGGAAGGTCTAATAGGTTAGTCACACGGTGGCTACTACTGATTTTGGCTTGTCTGGCCTGCTGTGGAGATACCTTATCTCCTGGAATGCTAAGCCTTGGGGACAGCACCAAATAGAGTGATTGACTCTTCCCATACCTATCAGAGCTGTTTTTTTTATCGGAGAAAGGAAATGAGTTAGCTTCTCCCTACAAGAGTGGGGATGGAGCAACTTTCCACTTCCATCGTGCCCTGTTGTTTCCATAAGGTAAGGCAGCTCTAAGGTTTTAGCTTCTGTGCAGTGTTTTACTGTGCTTCATTTAACAGCTAACTACTGAAGAGTGTAAGCCAGCACCAGGGAAGGAGGAGAATGAATGTGTATGTTGGACTGAAAGTGGGAGGACATCTCTGAGAAATGGGGAATAGAGTATTTTCCTGAGTCAGGACAGGTGCATAAATGCTAGGGATGGTGGGCAGAAATCCCAGCTGAGAGCCTGATGTCTCTGAAGAACAGATCGTGTGTGTGTGTGTGTGTATAGAGACTCAAGTCTTGTGAATGGAGCCTGAAGAGGCTTGGCTTTATCCTGTTTTGGCTGTTTGCTGGGATTGTTGTGGGGTTTTTTTTCCTTCATTGTATTTTGTTTGAATTCTTTTAAAAGCTATTTTATCTGTATTTCTTTGTCATGTCATTGCTCCTGTTACAAAATTCCTTGAGATTTCATTATTATATATTCCTTCTGTTTGTATCAGAGAAACACTGCTCATACCAGATACCAGAAAGCCTCAATAGGAGAAGTGTTACAGTCTTGTATTTCTATTCTCCTCTTTTTTTTTTTCTTCCTTATGTCATGTAACTTGTTGCATAAGTAGCTGTTAATACTCCGTAATGTTTACCAAAAAGGTAAAGCTTGGGGAATGTACTTAGATTTTCCATTTGAAAACAGTACAGAAGGCCATTGTTCTATAGTTTGTTTCAACCACTATTCCTTCACTGTGTTGCATCAGACCTTAAATTAGCAGTATCTTACTGGAGGGGAAGGAAAAAAGGATAAAACAGTGGAAGACTTAAAATCATCTTTGTTCCGTTATCTCTCAGGGCTGCCTAGTTGGACTTGTCCCATTGATATGTGTTTTTCTAGATGCAGGACTATGAAAAATAGTACAAATACCTTAAAACAAAACTTCCAAACAAGCAAAACAACCATCAGAATTAACACTTCTATTCCAGCTTAAGCAGTTGCGCTCTCTGACCACTTAGAAGCTCACCAACCCTGATATAGCAGAGTGTGGTACAGAGGGATATAAAGGTTTTTGCCTTGTTCTTTAGAAGATGAATATCCACTTGAGGACTTTCTGTGTTTGAAGAACACAGCTGTACAAAAATCTGAACTAAATTTGTGCCTGGGAACTGGTGGTGGCTGGGGGCAAAGTGAGCAGTGTGTTTGCCCTCAGTGCTCTTCCCAAGGATGCATATACTTGAGCCTTCATGATTTTTACTGCACGAGGAAAAGGACTGCTTCCTTGGAGGAAAGAGTTAGTATCAGACAGCATCAGCAAGAGCTGGGAGGTGCTATGAGGAGTGATCATTCAAAATCTTAGTGCAACTTGGGATCTGTTAGACTTCAGCCATGCATCTGAAGCTGCCAGTAAGGACCTGAGTGCCTTCCTTAGACTGGTTGATATTGGTAAACTGGCCAGACAGATCAGATGTCAGAGGCAGAGGATCTTAATGTTCCATAAACTAGATGTGTTTTTTTGAGCAAATGCCTTGGAAGTTTCTTCCTGCTGTAAGAATGTGTGATGGAAGTAACTTATCCAATGTGATCTGGGTATGAGGCCTTAAATATTTGTTGTAACAAGGCTTATGTTGATTGTCCGCCCTCTGTGATTTGATATGAAGGTGACATAGTTAACTTTTGTAATGGAAGTAAATACTGTGAAAATAAAGCATTGAGCAACAAGTGTGTATTTCAGACAATGTAGATGCTGAGGGGTTCTATGTTAATCCTGTAGCACTTGTCCTGCCACTGTGTTTTCCATACTCTTCTCAGGGATGCTAATATATATTTAATTTTATGTCCTAGAACAGTCAATTCAGCAGGATTTGATGCTTTTTTAAGTTATCAAATTTGTGATTCCAGAAGAATGTGTTTTGTCTCTTTTGGGGGGGAGGAGTAATGTGATCCCATACAAAGTTTTCAGAGAGAGCCATGAGGGTGGACAACATGGTGAAGTTGTTCCCCTGTCCATAGATGCCTACAGTGCTGGTATCCAAACTTGCTGTGCAGCTAAGTACAGAAAAATAGCTGCTCCAGGTTATGGTCACATTGATGACTGTCTGGTATCTGACTTTTCTGCTGTCTGCAGTGCAGTAGGCAGGACAGTACTCTGCCATGTACTGCTTTTTTTAGAAAAAACTTTGAGTGGCACAGAAAAAATAACAACAAATGTTTATCAACAGGTCAACACATACTATTCTGGTTGGGTTTAGGGCTGGGAGATTGACAAAGCCCAGAGCTACAGCTGTAGTATGGCTGGAAATGGGGACAGTGAGTGGGGATGAAGGAAGGCTTAGGGTGCAGATGTTTTCTCCTCTGTGAACTTGGTTGCTGGGGTCACATCTGAGTGTCTTCACCTCAGAAGGAGCCAAGGGTTAGGATTAGGGTTAGCGTTAAGACTGGGAGAGGGACAAAGGCTAGAGCTGCAGGTGTAGTGGGGCTGCCAGAAGAAGGTGTGTGCTCCAAGCTTGCTTCTCTGCAAACTCTTCAACATGATAAATGTCTGGGGACAGGAGGACCAGGGCAGCAAAATATTTTGGTTAGGGTTGTCAGGGCAAGAATGTGTGGGACTACAGTTGTAGGGGGATGCCAGGAGAAGGTATGGGTTCTGCAGACTCCTTCCCCTGGGCCATGGCCAAGGACTTTGTGATAGGTCCCTGATGCAAAATGGCTATGGGTTTTTGTTTGACCTGTATTTCACTAGAAAGCCACTGGAGCTGATAAAACTTCACATATCAAGACAGATGCTCTCAGAGTCTAAATCTGCACAGAAAATTTAGGTTTTTGTGTGTTGGCATATGTAGGAAGAGATGTATTCAGTGGCTTTTTTGAGAAGCAGAGACAGATAGCAGCTGTGTGAGTGAAGGCGACCATTGAAACGCTCTGCATAAACAAGTACAGGTTTTCACCCAGGTAGGTGGCAGAGCAAGCTTAAGACACTCATTATTTTGGCCTCTGGACTGTTGCCCTACATGAGGCAATAATTCAGAAGCAGCCAGTCTGCTCTGGAAGAAATGTCATTTTGGCATGTTCTGCAGTGAACAAATCCTGGGGGTTTTGGTGCCAGACTGTTTAGAGATGTTTCCAACAGGAGGTAAGCATTTTAATAATAGAGACCTTTCTTCCTCAGGCTTTTCCATCTTGCTCCATCCCATCTCCTCTCTCTTCCAACTCCAAACAGTGATCTAAAACGTTGTTTATTCCCTGCTCCTTTCCTTCCTCTCATTTTATCCTTCTCCCATATTTCACAGAAAGATAGGCTAGTGCCTTTTGGGGGAAAAAGAAGCAATGTTTGTTTTTCATTTGTGAAATAAAATTCTGGTTATAGGAAAGGACATGTGTGGTTCTTTTCTTGCAATTTTGTGCATCTAGGGGGAAAAAGTGAATTCTTTGTATATAAAAGTATAGCCTTCCATAATTTGTTTTTAAGACATAATAGTGTTAGATTCTCCCTTAAACAGAAGGCAGGGATTATACTGCAATCTGTATGAGCTGGAGTTACAGTTTTTTAACTGCAACAACATCAAGAAAATACCCACAATTTCCAAAAAAGTAATTCACATGGGTTTAGTTGCCACTTCTGATTATGGTGGTGTTGGCGATTACACACTCCAAGTGTGGAATGCACAAGTATGATTTAGGATGTATCGGACAAAAGCTTTATTAACTATGATTATAAAGAAGATTTAGAATAGCACCTCCTCCTCTGCCCCTCTTGCTCTCGCCAAGTGATTGCAGAGACCCAGCCTATGTACAGTTTTGGGGTGGGGGGAGAGAGAGAGAAAGAGGTGAGGAAGCCCAAACATTTCAATGCTAACAAAGCCAGGTATCCACCCCAGGGAGGGATGGATTCTGTAATGAGCTTGTGAACTGCCATAGTCCTAGGAAGGAATCAAACAGTAAATAACATAACACTATGAAGAGATGGCTCTTGGTGGAGCATATAAGAGTGGCACACCCCTTGTTATCTTAGCTGGGAAGTAGGGAGTTGGAAACAGTCACAGACTGCTAGCTTTTGGTTGAAAGGAGTATTCTTTAAGTTGAGAAACTTCTTAACCAGATCTCTCAAATGTTAAAATCTTTACGATCACAGTAGGCTGCCAGAAGACTCGGGTCTAGAGTGGAGACAGTATCAGCACAAAGCAAGTCTTCTCTTCCATAGTGGCTGTTCTCATTTCTAGAGAGTTTTAATTTATCATAGACATCTTTGTTTCTCTTCAAAGATTTTGAATTTTAAGTGAGTGTCTTGACCTGATGATTTTCTTCCCAATGGATGGGGCTGCTTGAATTTTCCTTTGGATAAAAGGCATAAGGGTTTTCTCTTTGGGGAAGGGTGGTAAAGAAACGGTGTTTGTTGCAACAGGATTTTTTAATTAACATTCCCCCCTTTTAGAAGCTTGGTCCTTTTTTTTCTTTTTTTTTTTTTCTTTTTTTTTTTTTCTTTTTTTTTTTTTAATATTCTAACAATGAGCCATGTCAGCACTTCTCATAGCATGTTTGTGGGTGGTGGGGAACTTTGTTTGGAATGGTTATTAGTCTTTGGACACTGAACAGTGTTCAACTGTGGTTTCACTGGCCTAATGATGTTTTCATGTATGAGGTGGGGTTTTTTTGTACTCCCTTTTTATTCATCTTCTAATGTTTGTGTTTTATGGGGACCTCTGTTTTCCACAGCATATGCAAGGATGGCATTTAATTTCAAGTACAGATGCAGAAAAATAGACATGCCACCCATCAAGTGTATGTCCTTTTTTTACTTTCCTGAAGTGGAAAAACTGCTGAACTGCTCTTCCTGAGCTATGGTGATACTCAAACACCTTCTGGGTTTGTGCTGTCAGGCCCTTCTGGGCATGACCTGCCCTGCCTCTAGGCAATGGAGGTAGATAGGCAATGGAGGTAGACTGATGTGACAAAATTCACCCAGAGCCTGTCAAGACTGATGTGATCTAGATCAATTTAGGTTATGAAATAAATATTGTTGAGGTAATGTGCTGGGGATATTTTTCCTCCTAGTCTTTTGTTATTTCGGTAGCGGAACTTGGGGTAAACACGTAAGTTTTCAGAAGGGGAGAAAAGGGAAACTCTTCCTTTCCAGCCATACTGAAATCCTTATGTGCTGGGGACAAGTGTTTGATAAGTTGGATTTTGTAACTTATCACTCATAAATACTCCTTTCTCATAACAGGTTGCTGAATGCAATAAAGCCGGGATTGGTAAAAAAGATCAATAGACTCCCGACCCCCATAGCAGGTTTGGTAAGTATATCAAATGGAGAACAATCTTTCAGTGATGCTTCTTACACCTTGATTTTATGACAGTGTGATTCAGATAGCAATTATATTTGTAATTTGAACTCTTCTTGCATACGAAACTCAGACAGTCCCTCTGAAATTTGAACTCTCTCTGTTGTGACCTTAAGACCTTCCAGGCTTTTTTTTCAGAAGCGGGTAGTATACAAAAGGCAAAGTGTATTTTTAAAGGAAAAATATCTTCTTGGTTATATGTCCTTTTCCAGTTGTGATGTTAACTTTAGAGTAAAGACTGGAACATGTGCCAGAAGCTCTGACTACAAAATTATACTTTTTTTAAGACAGACATCTGTATTTGTATATTTTTGTCTCATTTTCTCTTTCCCCAAAATACCAGTCTGCAGATAACATTCATTGCAGGACTGTCTAGGGAACTGATTCGTGTTGACTTTAAGGCAGGGTAGAAGTTGGCCATGATATGCTGTAAGCAAGGAAGACAATGGAGGACATGCTGACAGCATGTGGACTCTCAGGAGATCTGTGTGCTTAGGTTACTTCAAGGGGTGGCACAGTCCTGTGCCTGCTGTTGGAGAAGAAGGTAGGGGTATGAACAGGTGTTGGGTCTGACAGGATTAGCTGAATAGGAATATTTATTGATTTTTATTTTTATTTTTTAAATTTTTTAATTTTTTTTTTAACCTTGAGATGTGGCTTGGAATGAAAGGCCCCTGAGCATGTGGAAGGTGCTCATACTTGATTTAGACTAATGATATACTTACGTATGTGGTTCTTTTCTGTCACTACTCACATTGTTTAGTTGTGCAAGATTCAGAATGTATTACTTCCTTTATATAAACTGTATTTAGAAGTTTCAGTGTATTAGAAGCTGTGATACTTTAATTTGTAAATTGATTTTATGACATTACTGCATAGCCTTTCAGACACATCCTTCAACCTGTAGATTAACCAGCATATTTCTGCATGAATACTTCCTAGTTTTAGGATTTAATTTGTGATCCCCACCATCCTTTCTCTGAAGTTTCCTTGTGTGCCTTTCTTTTGCTTCAAAGACCCATCTAGTTTTATTCCTGTGCAGTCCTATTTGAAAGGAATATTTGACATAAACAGCTGCAAAAGATACCAGTAGTGCAGTTTTCTTTTCCTTGGTTCCCTTTCAGGAAAGACTCAGTTTTTGTTATGACTGTATTAAGAGGATGGTATTGAGTTACGCTGGTCTTTTTTCTTATTCATATTTAAAATCCCAAAGGTGAGGTGGTTATAGTAGGAGAAATGTAGAAAAAGTCATGATATGCATGTCCTTTATCTAAATCTTTCTTGCAAGTTGTCTTCAAAGCATTACCAAAAAAGTGGTTTTCAAGCTATTATTGGTTATCTGTACTTGCATCCTCTACTTACCTTTAGTAATTATTTTTTAAAATGTTCTTCATAACAAATAATTAGCCTATTAAAAAAGTTCATTGCTGTTTCTGGCTTCTTGGAATGTTACAATAGGTGTTTTTCATCTACTGTTCTGTGAATAAATTGCTCCAAAGCAATTTTGCTTGGAGGAATTGCAAGAAAATTGGAAAGAAAAAAAATAAATTGCAAGCCATCCAAGTGTCCCTTTGCTTTCAAGGTTGTCTAGTTCTATACTTGCTGACTTTTGTTGCCATTTTTACTTCTAGTAGTTGAGTAAGTGGCTGGTTTAAGGATTGCATATGAATTTAAATGATCTAGTGTTCTAGTCTGTGATGCGTATTTATGGTGTATTATTTTAAAGTACAGACATCAGGAGTATGTTTGAGTGCAGAGTTGGAGCTAAAACTTAGGAGTAGTTGTGAAGAACTCAAAGTGCTTTTTGTTTCATCTTCAACCTCCAGAGACACAAACAGTCATATATTATGTAGATCTACAAAATGTCCACTTGAGTCTTAATTCTCTAGATGATACTCTACTTTTTTCCTTTGTTATTGTAAGGACAAATGAAGAAGTATTCTTCATTGAAAGATTAAAGTCTGTATCAGAGATGTACTGCAATGTTCATCTGGGAGTATTGTCAGGTGTAAAAAAAACCAACCAACCAAGCAAAAAAACAACAAAAAAAAACCCCACAAACAAAAAATGCCTGTATTTCATGTTTGAGTGACTTCTCATAACACTGCTGTGAACTATTATGTATAACTGGTCTAGTGCTGACAGATTGAATTCTTCAAACTTTTCCTGGTGTTTAAAGCTAAATGAATCTACAGTTACTCTGAAATTCTTACTAGTGACTTTATCACATGTTTTAAGAGGGGATAGCTTATTTGCAGACCTTTTGTACACTAGAACACTAATCATGTAAGCAAAATTTATTGGTTGTAGTGTTAAAGTAAGTATTTGAGGATCTGCGCACTACCACACAAAGGACAGGCCATATAAACACACAAAGATAATTGTCTAGTTGCAAGTCCAAGTCAGGATGTGGATTGTATGCAGCACTACATATAGAATTACACATGTTCAGCTTGGCAGGACTGTTTATAATTTGCTTTGATCTTTGCTGCTGACTGCGTCTGTTATCAGCAGAAATGATACATTGCTTTAATGAAATAAAACATAGGAACAGCAGCTCAGTATTCAGACTTAGAGCAAGTACTAAATTTGATGAAATGCTTTCTCATTCCTGCTCAGTATTCATTAATCCAGAAAGCTAATGTTCCCACCAAAAAGCAAATTCACAAAACATCCAAAGAACATATGAAAGGTAGGTAGTAATAACACGCTTTGATGAAAGAGCAGTGTTGCCAGAAGAAACGTTCTCATGTGATAAACTGATATTGAACATTTTTGTTGTAAAATTGTTAGCTTTCCAGAAGCATAATTTAATGTATTTAATTATGCAAGGCTGGAAAGTTATTTTGGCTGAGTTATTAATTAAAAAGACCATCTGAAGCTGCAGAAGTCTTAACAAAGGTGGATTGTTAGAGTACAATGAATATTACTGATGTGCAAGTGATCTTTACAAAACCAGGATTTTTTTTTTTTTTTCAATGAGTTGCTGTTCATTTCTTTCATTTTTATGACATTCATAGTGGGCACAACTGATTTTTAATGTTTCTACTAATGGCAATTTCGTACAACTATGTTTTGTTATATATGTAATTTTATAGAAATTATTTTTGTTGTAGAGAAGCTTTGCTCTATAATGCTAACTACTCTGTGTTGACTATTTTTTTTCCCTTAAAAAAAATTCCTAGTTTTTGTTTCCTGTCACTGAATAATCTCACTCTGTGAGAAAATAAAAGGTTTTTGCCTTATCTTTTGTTTGACAGGGTTTAGGAGAGTTTATAGCATTACTTCAGTTCCTTGAACAATCCCCACAGGAGCTCAGGCACTTACTTCAGAGGCTGTGTGAAAGAGTCTCACATATAATAGTAGGAAGTAGTCAAGACAAAGTTGGAGGGCTGAACTTAAGCTTGGATCTTGGCTCATGTTTCAGTGCTACTGAATAAAAATCTGTTTACTGTGGCATCCAGTTTTCAGCTTGTTTACAGTCCTCAACTTTGTGACATTGGTATGATTGGAAAAAAGTAGCTCTGCAGAAGTCACCTGGTTGCATGGTTATTGCACCAAGATGAAGAGAACTGTAATGTGCTGTTTAAAAACCTTGTTCCTTTGAAAACAAGGTTGGTTTTGGTTTGGTGTTTTGTTTTTTGGTGGTTTTTTTTTTTTTCCCTATGATGATTTTCCTAGGAAGTTTCTCTTGGCAAAGTGTTCTCTGGGAACTTGCTATGAACCTTTTTAAGAATATGTACCTGTCTGCTGCTGCTGGTAATTTGTTTTTATGCTGTCCTGTTGCATAAATTCCAGTATTTTTTTTATGTCATAGGATGTCCCAAAGGAATTTCAGCATTTTATTAGCTTTCAGGTAGTTGTGCTTCTATTTAATTTCAGCACATAAGATCTCTTTTTTTTTTCTTCATACAGGTATGAATGTGAAAATAAAATTACAAACCCCAGATATAGTATGTGTTTCACAGAATTATTTTTCAAGACAGAGAAATACATGGAACTTTAATTGATGTGCTTGATTTTTATCACTGTTTCCACTCAAACTTCAGTGCGACTATATTATTTTTTCTTAAAAATTTATCTTCTCTCTCTTCTTTATAATTTTTCACTCTCCCTTTAATTCCTTGCAGTACTTTCTGGAAAAAGCCTGCTCCTATTGTAAAACCTAGATTTGTAATACATAATAATTTCTGTTTACTTAGTTTGTACTTCTTGCTGCTGGACATATTCATTTGCCAGCACAATTGTATCCATAAAAAAAGTTTTGCTGTGTAAATTGTAATAGATGTGAAGTAAACAGAAGCAAAATTCCCTTACTGTCTAAAACCAGCAAGTTCTTTGCACACATATCACAAAAGCATTTTTGTCAATATTGGTGGAAAGCCAAGTGTCAACATCATAGCAGAATACTGTGCAAGCCATTCTGCCATGTTTTCTCGTGAATCTTCCTTGCTACATGGTAGTTGGCTTCTCTACAACTCCTGTGCCTGCCTTTACTTCTGGTAACTGAATATTTGGCTGAAACGACAGTTAGGATCTGGCCAGTGCTTTGGAGCAGCACTGTGTGCTTTGCCTAATCACATACTGTAATATATATTGAATGCCTTCACTAAAACAATAGTATCTTTAAAACATTAAAAAAAAAAAAGTTTGTATCATTATGTGTTTGTATGCCTGTGTTTCCTTATTTTTGCTCTGCAAGCTTTCTTAACTCTGCCTTGAAATTATTTTTTCATTTAGGTTTTGCTGCCTATTTGTTTTGGAGCCACTTGAGCCAGACAAAACTACCTCATAAAATTCCTATTTAATGAATTTAGCAGTATGCTGTACTCGGAAACTTTTCTAAGTTTCACAAAGAATACAAAATTAAATGGACAGGTGTTTCTTAACCAGGCTGTTTGTCAACATTTTGTATGGAACAATCTAGAGTGACACCGTAGTTAATTCATCACAGAAAAGGACAACAGCCATTAATTCAATTTGGACAGGAAGCATAGAGGAAGCAGCATTGGTAGAGAAAAAAAAATGAGATCCAAACGAACAAAATCGAAAACTTTACACTGAAATTCAACTGCTTATTTTTCAAGTCTGTCTTTGAAGGTTTTACTGCTTCCAATTAACCATGCAAATGCTGTCCAGAAAGCACTGCTCTCCTCCCATTTAGAGAAAATCTAGTGAGTCAAATGCAAAACACAGTGCTGGCATCTCATTTAGTAATTTATTGGTTGAAATAGATGTGCTTGCTCTGCTGTTGGGTTTGGCTCTAAAACTCTAATACTTCTGATGTTGGAAACTAACCATCAGTCTGACAGTAGCACATGTGCTGGAGACATATTCCACTGCTGTACTTGGGTTTAGCCTGTGTTGCCCAGGCTTCCAAGTTTGAACTTTAACCTGATGTATATAAACATAAAAGAGGCTAAAATAATAGTAAATTAATAAAACACATGAACTATTTAAAAAAAAAAAAAAGCCAGGGCAGGTAAATGAACCCACCTTGTTTGTTTGCTTTTAATGATCTGAGCTGTGTTTAGCTATAAAGCACACCTTCAGAGAAGTGAGCTCAGCCAGCTCCTAGCAGTCTTTGTGTTCATCATCTCACTCTGGCTCATGAGCTGTCCTTAACATCTAGGAGCAGTCACTTCTGTCCTCACCTAACAGCTGGAGTGGTGTGTTTTTGATGGCTGGAGGCGAAACTTGAAGCAAGTGACACCTTGTTTGCTTCTGAACTGGCCATTACTGACCCCTCCTAGGTTTCTGTGTTCTTCCTGCACCACTGGCCCCATCCAGGCACTTGGCCAGGGCTTCTGCAGACCAACCTCACTGCTGGCCTTAAAGTCCCTTCTTGTGGATGCTTCCTTGGCTGCAGTGCTTACAGCGCACTCAATAAGCAAAGTTGTTTGTTGTCTGGGACCACTACTTGTCATGCTAAGGATATTGTCCCTTTCTGCTAGTGTCCAGGAATTTGTCCTTTGTTAGAAGCTTAAGTCTATTATTTAGCACCCAGAACATCCTAAATAGTTTCCTTGTTGGGTCAGGATGGCACCAGCCAAGATGAGCTAAGGTTTGTAGGACAGACGTGAAGGACAGCTGTGAACCATAGCTGCTGTGGACAGATGTAAGCTTTGTCACCTTCCCAAACTAGACTGGTTAGCATTCAAAGGTGCAGTAGTTTCACAGTCTCGGGGCTTAAGCCTTGCCCTGAGCCTGCTGAGCTCTGCGGCCGAGAATGTCATGACTTGGTTTGGCCAAATGCTAAGAATATGTATAAGCTCTTTGTGGCAAGGATCATCTGCTAGTCTGTTTTTGTCTAACACTTCACCCCATGAGTCCTGCTCTGTGGCCAGGACTCCTGGACATTATGTTAATACAAATAATAAATAACACTTACAAAAATATCACAGGCATTCCTGAGTCATTCACAGTCTGTTTTTATACTGCTCTCCCAACTTGAGTCTTCAACCATGGTCAAATCAATAAGTATATAATTAGTTTTATTGACACTGAATAATTTTTAAATGTCAATATGCAGATTGAGAGGGAAGGAGAACCTTTTCTGTGTTAAAACTATGAAAGGATGGTCTCTGCAGAGGATCTTTTAATTTTTTTTGCTGCTGTTGTTTTACACAGACACCATTTTCTTGCTCAGCTTTGAGAAGGGAAAGGCAATTACCATGCTTTAGAAAAAAAAGTGCTTTATTAAAAGCAACGAGTCTACCTGTTTTGTGACTGTCAAGTGACTTCACAAAGATGTTATTTATAAAACTATATAAATAAAGATTTAGTTTACTGTTTGTTTGTTTGGATTTTTGGGGGTTTGTTTTAGTTTTTAGACAGAGGAGATTTAATAAAGTGAAGGATTCCAGGGATAACATTTGAAAATGGCAAAATTAAAAACATTGCTGCTGCTGAAGCCCTAATGCTAGGCAGCTGAAATGTGAACTTGCCCTTATCATGGCATTAACCTTTACTATAAATGACAGAGCCTTTCCTCTGGTTGGGAAGGGCAGCTGCCTTCCAGGAGGAGCTCACTTTGTACCCGTGGAAAATGCAGGTTGCCCACTGGATTAATTTAGATTTACTTTCAGATTCTACGGTATCCTCCAAGTTCTGTTGTGACTTGTTTTATGTTGGTTTCACTGACTCTAGCTGATTAAGTATTTCAGAACTAGTAAGCTTTTGAAGAATAATCTCTATCTGTAAGAATAATAATTAAAAAATTATAGTTTAACAAACAAAATGCCATTTGCTATGTAATTTAGGACTGTACTAAATGAAGTTTAAAAATCCAGTGCCTGTTGTCTTGGAAACGAAAGGTCTCCTGAGCACAGTGACTTAAACTTTGCAGGACAAATCTCACTGTGGAAACTTATGACTTCTCTTAATAGTTGGACAAATACTATGTTCACTGGAGCCACGTACCATCTTCAGGAGTTTTCTGTGGTGGAGTTGGATGCCCCAAGTCTGCAAATGTGTCACCCATTCCCTGTGATGAATGTGGCACTGTTGGATTTGTTTCCAGGCACCTGTGATATTTGGGTAACTTCAGTTGCGAAATCCATTAATTTGC
This sequence comes from Megaceryle torquata, assembly GCA_024611175.1. Classification (NCBI taxonomy): domain Eukaryota; kingdom Metazoa; phylum Chordata; class Aves; order Coraciiformes; family Cerylidae; genus Megaceryle; species Megaceryle torquata. Next base: position 75,660 of record JANIJG010025712.1, read on the forward strand.
CAATGAGAATACAAAAAGAAGCACTGAGCTGGTGTGCTATGTGTGTTAGGCCACCATACATAAAATAAGCAGAGCTACGACTATCCATGCATGGAGTCTGAAAGAAGTATCAACTTTTGTCCTTAACGAGAAAAACTAGACCTGAGGCTCTGGTTGCTTTCAGCTGCTCTGAATTTGACTTTCTTACACCTTCTCCCATGTCGGCACTAGCACTTGTATGGTTATTAGCTGGAGTGGACAGCTGATCTGGCTGCAATATACCCTTCTCCTTCTGCAAGAGTGCAGACAGGAGGGAAAGAAGCAGCTCATGAAGTTGGGGCAGGAGATGTCATTTGATAGCAGTTGTGAAACTGCAGCTAGGGAGTTTAAACTTAGATGCAGTCCTGAAGTTATTGGCCAAAATTGAAGGACATGTGGACTTGGGGATTTTGAGATGAGACTTTCCCAGTGTAAAGGTTGTCTCTGTTTAAAACTATACTTAGTAGTACACTCACTCCCTAATTCTGGAAAGCCTCTCACAGGTTGGAGTCTGTAGGTCTGTGCTATAAATACCATCTCTGATCCTCAACTGTCTTTTGCAGTGACATGGAGCCTCTGCTGCACTGAACAGCTAGATGCCAGTATTCGTTTGAGAGGGGGAGAGCTAAATTCAGTGTAAATGAGGTTGACCACAGTAAGAATATTTGCTGCTGCCCTGCATTCTCACAGCATCCAAGAGGCAGGTGCTGCTGCCCATAAAATCCCCGTGATACAAGCTGGAGGATGTTAACTGGATCATAGTAGCACTGGACATGAGAGAGGGGAGGATGGATTCCCAATAGCTCTTAACCTGACATGTCCCTGGGAGGCGAGTGGGACTGAAAGCTTCCACAGTGTGGTCAGACCAACAGATCCACCATCTCAAAACAGGGCAAGGAGGCTCAAGCTTCCTAGTACTTTCTTCTCTTGGGAAAAGGGAGCAGGCATGAGTTGGCAATGGTCTGTAGTGACCCTGGCCCTTAGGCTGAAGATGGTGGCAGAAGAATGCTGTCTCTAATCCCCTTCCTGGCTGTGAATCAACTCAGTGAAGTCTGTTGCAGTTTATGTCTGCTAGCAACTGTTCATACTGTTTCTATGCTGAAAACCTTTCCGGGTGCTGTAAGTGGATTTGTCAGATGATGTGCATGTTGCTAGCAGGAGCCTACGTGCTGAATGCAGATGATGGAATACGTCTCGCTCCAAAGATCACATTGCAGTTGTTTCCCTGACTTAGAGCAAGCAAGCAAAAAGGCAAGCTAGTGCCTTAAAGATCCACGTGCAGTGATTTCTTTGGTTTAAGATACCAGTAAAACTCTGCAGTCTGGTGCTGTGGTCAAGAGTTCATAGAGGCTGAAATATCTGACACTCAAGTCTCCTTGTCTTTTGCATTCCTCAGTGCTCCTGGATTAAAGCCACTCGCTTCCTGCTTGGCACAGTGCTTTCCAATTGTAATGTGCTTCCTCTTAAATGTCCAGAGGTCTAATGATACCATTGTAAACCTGTTAAAATTAATGCTGCAGAGGAAGGAGCTCAGTTAATTGCTTGTGCAAAAATATGGTGGTAGGCTGAACTATCTGACTGGGGGACATCAAAGCCATTAACTATTAACCTTTTGAAAGCTGAATAGCCTCATGATATTACATGGAAATCTGTCCCACAGCATAGTGGGAGAATTACAGATTCATTTCTGGACAAGCAAAATAACTGTCTAGAAAATTAATACTGCAGTACGGAGGCAATCCTCAGCTGTTTGAAGTGGTATTCTTCTGTTAAAGTCCTTTCTGCTGCCACTTCTTTGCTTGCTTCTGCTTCCTCATCTTCATGCAGGAAGCACTTAGATGGCAAATGTCTGTTTCTGTTCAGGGCAATAGTGTGCTCTGATTTATTACAGTGAAATGTGTGAAAGGGAGTTCTCTTTTCAGACTTTTAAAGAGAGTATTGAACTTACTAAGTGTGTGAATGCATCCAAGTGTATGCTGAGTTCAACTCAGCTTTTTTCAGTCTCTATTCTGTATGCTACTTCATCACCTCAGCTTTTCTCTTTGAATTGTATTAGTTCTCATGCACGATTTAGAATCAAGCTTGTGTTTCCTTCAAAGGCCAATGGTAAACATTATGTTTTTCCTCTCTTCCCCTTCTTTTCCTTTTTAGTGGTAATGTTGATATTATGTGCTCTACTTTTACTGCAACAGCTAGAGAAGAGCTACTTGACTTGGTGTGTTGCAAAGTTGTATTGGTGTGTTGGGAAGCATGTTGGACTGAGTGACAGGTATGAGTCTCATTTTTGCACCTGTTATGGGGCAACAAACTTCAGGCCTTAAACTGATACCCTGGACTGCTGGTGTTCTTGCTTCTTGCCTTTTATAACTGTTGGTTTGGTTGGGTGCTCTGTAGCTTGGCTGCACAGCCAACACATCCCATGGGTGTTACCAAGCATTTCTGGATACCTTCCTAATACCTTCTCTTAATGAAAGCTGCCTCGTTGCTGTTGTCCTTTGAACTGTTTCTAGTTTGTTTCGAAGGAGGCTTGCTGTTTTTTCCAAAACCAATCCTAACTTTACCACTCCTGCCTAGCAACCACTTTAGGCATCTTAGTGCTAATGCCTGCTGTTGGCTGAAAGTGTGAGTTGCCAGTAGGACTCGGCATCCTCATCTTTGCATTCAAGCCCTGATAATGCAGTTGTAGGGGTTCCTGTGAAGCTGCTCGGTGAACGCCTTCAGGGAGAAGTTGCAGGCCTCATTGCCTGGAGAGAGGCACAAGGAGATGAAACCCAGGAGCAACAACTAAAAGCTAAGTGTTAGTGGGACATATACTTACTGTGTAGGCAGCAGCTAGTCTTTGACAGACTAGGGGAGGAATCCAAGGTCATTTTGGCAACTAGGGAGGGCTGAACTGTGAAGCAGCTCTGTTTCCTTGGCCAGCAGTGCGTGGATCAGGAATGCCGGTCAGTGTTTTTTGGTTTTAACCTTCCTGTCCTTTCTATCTCCTGCCCTGCAGCCCACAGCAGTGAGTAGGACTGTGCTATAAACACTTTCTGCCTCTTGAGCCTGGCTTTCAGACCAAAGCTGACAGACCTGCTAGAGAAAAAGTGGGACATTATATATAAATTTCTGGAGTTACAGGGATCAGCCACAAAGTATTAGCACCACTATACAGTATGTTCTCTGTTATTTAAAAGGGAGGACAGTGAATAGGTTCAGTTATTTGAGGTTTCAAGTAATCCAGGGGCAATTTTCAGTGTAATTAATACATGTCGAGAATTTGACCCTTGTGAGGATAACAAGAAGTTCTGGATAACTGAGGTGATACTGTAAACAAGTGGTGAAAATTGTGTCAGAAAACTGCACAGGTCAGTAGCACAAGCTAATAAAATCTCTCAACTTCTAATCTAGAAAAATAAATTATACAGCTTTTACTTGACGTATGTAGGAGAAGAAAAACCCTTTTCTCTGTACAATTCTCGGATGTTTTCTTTCATTAAGTTTCTCCTGTTACCTCTAAAGAGGTCATACAAGCAGTTGCTTCTTAAACCATAACAACTGCATGAAAAGTGTCCTGAGAATGCCACATGAATCAGACAGAGACACACTTCTTGTGCTGTTTATTGTCAAAGAAAGCACAAGCAAAATTAAAAACAAAACAAAAAAACAAACCCCCACAAAAAAAAGGGACAAACAAAAAACAACAACCTAATACAACAGGCTTGATACTGTGTATTGGAAACAATGTATATTTTGACATTTTATAGAAGTTATGAATAAATGCGTCAATCATTGGCAAAACCAGTTGCAAACTGGTAAAACAAATAGAATGATACTTGGAGTGCTATCAGAGCTAAAAGCCTATAAAGATGCAAAGAGAAGTAAGTAAATAAATGAGCACCAAATGAATGTATAAAATTTGTTACTGAAGTCAGTGTTCAGTAACACTTATGTAAAAAAGGAACATGACAAAGTTTGTCATAGGAGCCTGGGTTTTGTTTTGTTCTGAGTTTTTTGAGAAATAGAGCCAGGACAGTTTGATCTTCCTTCTTAGTGTGTGTGCCTGTATTTTATTTTTACGGTGCTGAATGGTGACTGGGTGAAATCTGATAAGTCAGATATGGACTAGAATTTTAGACAAGGAAGAATCGAGATAATTGAATCCTCTAGGAGAAGCATTGCAAACAAAAATTTGAGTAAGCAAGGTAATATCAGAATTATACTAGAACGGGTGATACTTTATCTTCAGTAATATCACGCCAGTTGGTCTTTTCATTCTGTCTAAAACAACCAAAAGAGCAAAAGTCAATACAGTATTATGATTTGTTTGAAGGGAGTTTAGGAGCTGTATCTTCAGATATGCTTGGCCTCAATTTCTGAGCATCTCAGATATTTGACTGGTACACTCAGCAGGGATCAAAATCTATTTTCCTGCAAAGTAAGTATCAATTTACTGGTATGAGTTTCCTCATCCCTTTTATGCTAGATACTGTGTGGCATCTGAAGTCTCTGCCTTCAGAAGTTTGTAATTAAGAAACAACACATAGATGCAGTCAGAAAGGAAATGGAGAAACAGGGTATTTGTCAGCCAAGTGTTACCAGTAAACCTGGGATTTAACTGCTGTTGCCTTTTCAGAAGCATACTGGTAGTGTAGAATTTTGGGGAATATAGTGGAGTAGTTCTAGTGACATTTAGAGGAGGCTACTTATAAGCATAAGGACTGTGCGTGAGAATATACGAATCCAAAATCTGCCTAGAGTCAGCACCCACAGTATTAGACTAAATTGGCTAGTTCCCAGGCGTGTTTGAGACCTTAAATGCTCTTTAGTCCTTACCCTCTGTTTTATCAGAGATTAATCACTTGCTTTTTTAAATACTATTACCCAATGTCTTGAGCCACCCAATCCTGATTAAAATTTACTTTCTAAAATATTATCTTAAAGAACTGAAACTTCTTGGATTACAGTCTTTTACATAATTTTTAAGAACCGTGAGTTTTTGGTGTTCTAGTACTTGCAACAAAAATTCTTGCAGATAGTTTATCTTCCCAAGAGTAGTTCACCTTGTTTATTCTATTTTGTTTGGCAGAAAGTTGATAAGTGATATTAGAAATCCAGCACTTAAGTCTTCATACAAACTATTATGTAAAAAAATTGCAGATCAAGAACTTCAGAGGTTGTGGTCAGTATTCTCCATCGCAGCTTCCAGTAAGACTTATCAGTACACTGTTATACAGAGAATAATATTGTCCTGTATAACTTTACAAGTTGGAGGAATAAAACTGCTATAATGTGGTTAGGAAGCAGATGGGAAGTAAGAGGAAAACCAGTCAACTGCTCTATTCAGGATAAGGGAAGGTGGACTTTGGGATATGGCACAAAATGCAAAAACCTGAATAACCTCCCTGTTGCGGTTGTGGGCAAGCTACTGAACAGCCTACCTGGGTTTGGCAGCAGCACCTATCACCCTGGCTCTGCACAGCCATGGGATGGCTCTTGAAAGAGAGCTGCTCCATGCCAGCATCTTTCCTGTTTGGGGGCAAGTGGCCCAAAGCCATGAGATCAGCCTAGCAGTGCAGCACAGCACATGTAGGGATTTGCAGGTAGCCAGAAAGCCACAGAAAATGGGTGCTGCTCATGTCCTAGTTGACTACTCAGGCTCTCTGCAGTCATATGCAGAGCATGACATGCTGAAGCCCCTATGCACTGCTGGGCTAGTTGGCCTGTATGTGCACGAGGCTAAGATAAGGTACTAAGAGCATGTGTGCCCAGGGTCTGGTACCTTCTGGGTGGTTGGGCTCCCTTTGCTGCAGATTGGACAGTATTCCCACATCACCTAAGGTGCTTGCATAACTTGTACCCCCTGCATTTGGATAGGGCTGCATCTGTTGACCTTGTAAAAACCCCAGGTAGCTCTTAGAAGGAACTCCAGATTTAAGGGCTGATTAGTTTCAGTGCAGTGCTGAGCCTCAGCTGGGCCCATGCATTCAAGCAAGGCAGTATTATGAACATTATTGCCCAGTTGCTAGGCAGGGCAGTGTAGAGGTGCTTGCCAAAGACAGTAAGTTCCACTGGCCATGAACTGATTTTGGGTAGCCATGTGTAACATTTGCATTCTCCAGAAATCTGTGCCTGCAGGAGTGGTTTGGAGACATGTGAGCTGGCTGGGGACTGGGGCTCTGCAGTGCTTTAAATCAGCCAAATTACTGACGGCTTCTTGTTGGCTCTGGACCTAGTACAACTCCTTTTGTGGCCTGTGAAGCCTGGCCTAATAATCTTGCTGTACTCTGCTGTTTCTGCTGTCTAGATACACCTTTCTGATCAACCATCTGAACTCCCAAGTCCCTCTGTTGAGGTAAAGGAAGATACCATATTTGCTTAAAATTTTTCCCTCTATACACACTCAACAGCTAAGTTTTACCTTGATACATATCATATGGCTTTAAATTGCAAAGGCTTTCAGAATTAGCAGGTGTGGAGTTGGAAGCTTGTTTTTTGAGGGTGCAAGAACATCTCTGACAGGCTTATTCGAGACTGTTCTGAGCAGGAGCCCCTGTTTATACTTTGGTAAGATGAATTCTAAGCACAGTTGGGCTGTTTTCTGCTACAAATGAAAGTTGATCTCAAGTCTAGTTAGGACAGAAGGTAAATAATAAACTGGCATTTCAGGAGTAAGTTATCAGGGATAGCTAATTTGTTCCCCCTTTCTTCTGCCTCTGCCAATAAATATAAGCTATTTCAGCCATCTCCCCTCCTTAGTTCCAGTTCCTAAGACTTGGTGTGATGTATGTATTCATCCTCCTACCCTTGTTATTTTGTGCATTCCTCAGGGGGAGAGGATGTAGCAGAAGTATGCCTCAAAAACACCTCTAGGGTGTTGACAGTAAATGGAAGAGCAGAAATATCTGTCCTGTAGGAGGAGAGATCCTTTATATGCCGCTGCCCAGAAGAACTAGAACCAAGATGTTGTGAAAGAGCTGGGAGAATGCCTTGCAGTGGAAATACCCTGTATTAAAGAAGAATTCCTTTCTTTCCCTCTTATTTTAACCATTGATTTTATGCCCATAAACGTGAGGAAATTCTGCTTCTTAAATACAGTATATTATTGTACTGGTCCTTATTTTTTTTTTTTCCCCCCTCCTGAAAGCTCAGTCTTTACAACTGTAAACAATTACAGAATCCAGGCATAATCTACGAATCATGCTTTCCTAATTGTCCTTCAAAGGCATATTTTCACAACCTATATAGACTTAATCAAAAGCAGTAATTTAAGTTGGCTATTCTGTGTAGTCCATCTAAGTTTGCAGCTACCATAGTTTCATGAATAATTGTTCCAGTTCTTGAATTATATCCAGGGTATTCTTTAGTGATGGTTGTAAAGGAATGGAAAAGAAGTAACTGCTGAACTGTTGGGTAGTTCATCTTGCCTTGACTATTTACCATAAAAAAAATTCCAAACTGGAGATACTCAAGATGACTGACAGTTATGGCCATCCTACCTAGATGCCAAATGTATGTTTTCAAATCTGAAAAAGAAACAACAGGTACCTGGATTGAGTGTTATGGTATTTAATAGTTTAGACAGTTGACCTATATATGGTCAAAGTAAGAATAGGCACTGATTTACTTCAGCAACCTTTTTGCACAAATATTTTTGTTGTCTGTAAAATATACTTGAAGGAAGTTGAAATTATTGTCTTTCCCTTTTTTTCACTGAAATTATTCTAGACATGAACATGTGAAAGCTTTCTATGTATTTTTTTACTGGAAGTAAAAACAATAATATAGGTTTTCCAACTGGAACATGCTGGAACTTCATTCTATACAAAAAGCCAATTAAACAAAACAATGTTTTTTGGACTAGAACAGCTTCTTTTAGAAGTATTTGCAAGGAAACCCCAACTAGTACATTAAAGAAGTCCAGTATGTTTTATGTAATGTTGGCATGGAAATGCAAAGCTGTGAGTGGGGGGAAAATGTATGTCAGGGATCATGTAACAGCAGTAAAGAGATTTCTGATGTTTATCAAACCTTGAACACCACAGATTATTAAAACATATTCCTTGGCAATAAAGAGTAGATGTTTAATTTGAAAGGAGAAATGGAATTTGTTGCTTTTTTTGCAGAGGTCACGAACTGAGCAGGAATGAGTCCTCCTTGGCAGTTTCACTATTTTGCTGTTTGCCTTGGGGAGCAGAGATTTGGTCTGATTTTAACAGCTACCGCCAGGCCCCCGGCCCCCCCAGGCAGCTTTCTTGCATCTTTTGAGGCTTGTACTTGGACATTGGGATGCAGAGGCCCTCTGACAGCTCCGGCTGTGTAGCATCCTGCTCCTTGCATAGTGGGTTGTTGTCTTTGCTCAGGGAAGTCCAAGTATTGGCCGACTGTTACCATTTGTTGGCTTGAAATGGAAGATAGATTTGCTTAATATACCAGACAGAAGAGAACATACCATGTAAAACAAAGGGACAAAAAAAGTAAAGTCATGCTAATAGTAGCTGCTGCAATTGGAAATGTCTTCCAGGCAGTGCTCATACACTGACTTTCAGAGATTTTATGTCAAATTGATTTTAACTTGAGGTTCCAGATTCTGTTGTACCTTTACAGTTTGAAACCTTAAAAATACATTATAAAAAATAAAATATCAGCTGTTTTCTGGCCTTGGATGATCAAAGTTTTGTGCTCTGCTAGTTCAATACATCTGGATGCAACAAAACTTGTAAAATTACAGAATCACAGAATATCTTTCATTGAAAGAGACCTAGTCCAACCTTTGACCCAACACTGCAAACTCACCACTAAACCATGTCCTTGAGCATCAGGTCCACGTGTCATTTAAATGCCTCCAGGGATTGTGACTCCACCACTGCCCCAGGAAGACCATTCTGATGTTTGATAACCCTTTCAGTGAAGAAATGTTTCCTAATACCCAGCCTAAACCTCCCCCGATGCAGCTTGCATCCTCTCCCTCTGGTCCTCTCACATGTCACTGGGGAGAAGAGGCTCTCCCCCTCCTAGCTCCAACCTCCTTTCAGGTAGTTGTAGAGAGTTATAAGGTTAAATTCATCATGAATATATTTTCATAAATATACTGTATCTTCTGGGATGGCACACCCTGAATGAAACCAGATGCCTAAGTAGGAAGACAGCTGCAATGACAGGGAGGTAAGAATTGAGGCTGTATCTCCTATACAGCTTTGTGTCTATGATTAATTAGGTTCTTGTGTGTCAGAAAAGCATCAGGTGTAAATCTCACTATTGCTCATTTCCAGTTACTTTTCATTTTTTCCCCTTGCCATCTGCTTTGAATGGAGTGAGAGAGGAAAAGTAGAAACAGTCTTGTAGTGAACATTACAGTATTTTTTCAGATAGTCATCTCTGAATGTGCATTCAGGTGAACTGATTTTTCTTTATGTTGCCTATGTTAGTTTATATTAGATTATGCTCATGTAATTAATGACCCTCAGACGCCTTTTCAGGTGGAGAGGATCATGATGCATGGGATTTTCCAAGTTTTCCTTCTCTGCTAGTCCCAAAGTTCCTGTGGCAAGTTGCATCTGATGGTTCCCTGCAGATGATTCTCTGGAATAGTCAACACTGCTCTTCCTGGAAAAGAAGCTTATTTTCACAACAGTCAAGTCAAAATATAGAAAGCAGGCATTGGGTAACAGTATCCTAAGATATCAGATGTGATGGGAGGGATCCCAATGAAGCTTGGAATCTGTAGGGAAAGGAAGGTAAGGGTATGTGAAAAAAGGTAGTGTGTTTTAGTAGACCTGCTAATATAAATTAAGGAAAATATGGAGTGCATAGATTTACTTCACATGGGTAACCTTCATTACCACCACAGTACAATATCTTAGCAGGAACATGTATATAAAAAGCTTTTGAGAAGCATCTGTTGTTCCATGGCTTTACACACCAGTTAACCTCTATAGCAGTCAGAAAAGGCAAAGGTTTGTTCATCAGTGTTTAGCTGTAGTTGATGGCTGGATGTAATGTGTGTTGGAGCTTAAGCTATTTGCAGTGTTCCTTTGGATTACCCCAGGGATGTACTTTTTGAGTGTATCACTCTGGGGGTAATTCAACATTTTTGTATGCAGGGTGATAAACTTTAACAGGTTGTCTAGTGAAAACTGTACTCTTCCATATTTAATGCTCAGTTTATTTCGTGGTCCCATTGCTTGGACCTCTCTATAATTTATAAAGTAGTTTTGTTCTCCCAATACCTGGTGTAGTTGTTCTTAGGACTTGTAAGTCTAGAATTAAAGTTTCTTTATTTTTTTGTTTATTTGAAGCAGTTTGTTTGCGATGGCTGCCTTTGAGATCTCCTAAATCCACAGTCAGACTGTACTTTCCTTAACACTTTGTTGTGTCCTGATAATTACACACAAATAAACCAAGTGTAGAAAATGACATGTTCTCCTTAGTTGTGAATTTCTTGCTCATTGTTCTGTTTTGCTGTAGAGCTCAGTTGTGTGGGGGCCAGCACAGGGATGTGCTGAGAAAAGAGTCTCTGGTTTCCCCAAGAGGATGTCCTGAGGGAGACGTGGCACTAACCATAGTTTTAGGGTTCCTTGAAATCTATGTTTAGATTAGTCATACTCCCAGCACACATAAAAAAGTGTGAATATGTATTCATTACCTTTTTTTTTTTCCTCCTTCAGATAGACAGCACAGCTATTGCTAGAAGGATGTGTAACGGGATAGGTGCCACTGACACTGAGCTCCAGTTGCACTGTGAATATGTTGCTGTTGTGATGTTTCTTTCATTGTAATCCTTTTTATATCTCTTTCCCCAACCTGCTGTGCGCTAAGTTCTGTGGTGACCTACTTCATAGCCTAATCAACAAGGCAGAGAGAGTCCTTTCCATTGCTGCAGAAGCAATCAGGTTTTGCTTTTTTTGCTGGTGTCTCCCATGTCCTTGTGGTTTTACCCATTTGGTTTTGGATTTGCAAGGTGAATTCCCCACAGGTTCTAAGAATGCTTGCCTGCATTTCACTGTATGTGCACTTGTTTTTTAACCCTGCTCTTGGTGAGCTTTATTCATCAAAAATGTGAAAAGTGATTAACAGAAGTAGTCATAAAACTGAGGCCCAAACCCTAATGAACCAGTGCTATCATCGGGACTAAAAAGCTGTAGCAAAGGGATGGAAAGGAAATGTCCTCTTCTTTGGCTAATATCATGGCTGCTACCATAGACTATGGTATTGGTTAGGCACTTCCTCTTCAAGACTGGGTGACTTCTGATATCTGGCTGTGATTTTTGTCACTATCAGAGCCAGTGAATAGCCTGGAAGGGCTTTGGCGTTTTCTCCCCTGCCTTCCTATGATCTGCCTTCACTGCTGTAAACAAAGCCCTCTTACTCAGGGTGTAGCTTGGTGTCACAGTTTAGTAAATCTGACGGAATGCACATCATCAGATTGCTCTCTACCCTAAAGACAAGGGTGTTGATTGAGCCCCCATTTGTTTAAACGTTTTATTTGTGCCCTCAGGGATGCAGCAAGAAATATCAGGACCTACTTAACTAGTGAAGTCATAGGGTCAGCCTTGTGCTCATACTGTGTGTACCCCTCCCACCCCCCTGTGTTTTGCTTTTGCCTGTTGAGTTGAAGGCTGCTGTTCTTTTGTACTGTCCCCTCCCATTATTTTCTTCTCTCATTCCCTGTTACCCTTCTCCTTTCCTGTCCACGGTGTCTCTTCTCTCCTTTTACATCTAACCATGCTGCAGGGATTTTAAGCTCATTCTAAAAATTTGAAGATCATGACGATGATTTGACATCATGCATTCTGTACCCAGCATGAAATTCTCACTACCTGCCCAGGACCTGCAGCATTATTTTATTTTCCAAGCTCCTTGCATTTGCCATTCATTCATTATATGCAATACGGCCATTCCTGTTCAGGGATTTTAGCGAGAACCATCAGATAAATAATAGTAATACACTGCATCATGTAAGAAGCTTATAAATGTGGTTGAAATTTGTTAGAGGGCAAATATCTTAGAAAGCGAATAATCTGATGGTGAAGGGCAGATTTAGGAGAATGTCAAAGACAATCTTTGCTGCTGTGCTTCAGATTTTCTAAAGAATTTCAAGCTTTTAATTTTCAACAGTGTGCTTTTTGCTATGTGGGGGATATGTGTACTTAAAATTTGATTTTTTTTCTTAACACATTTTGTTTATCTTGTGCTTGATTTTTTTAGAAGCCCCCCCCCCCCCCAGCAATTCTTATGGTATGATTTTCGAGGGTTTTTTTGTTGTTGTTGCTTATTTTCAGTTTATTAATGTAGATTGAATGTGCTCGTGTTTTCTGTGAAACAGACGATTGGAGCTATTAGCAAAAGGTTTTGATGGATGCCAAAAATGCTGAGCGGCTTTCTGAAAAGATAAGTGGAGTATGTACTTTCCTTTACCCAGCTTTCCATTTATACTCTCAAAGATGGGTAAGTTTTCCACTACTAAAGTAGTGCAGTTTTGCTACCACTATCTTCTTGCTTTAAGCACTTACAATTTTCCCACCTATTAAGCCTGGTTGAAAGCAGCAAGATCTAAGCACCTTAGTAGGAATTTGGCACTTCCGGATAGATCTTTGGGGTCTGGTACTGAACATCTTCTCTCAGTCTTAGGTATTATCTGAAGATCGCTTAGAGACAGATTTGGGGTTGTTGGTGTGATTTGTGTAGTTGCAGTGTGCTCCCAAGGCATCCGTGTTCCTCAGTGAATCTATAAGGTGGTTTTTTGTCTTTTTGTTCGAGATGTATCGGCTCCTTGTTAATTGCCAAAAATAAGGAGGAGAAAAGGGCTTTGCTTTCTTTGCAAAGACGATCCTCACCGCTTTCTCTACCGAGCTGTTGCAGGTACTGGTTGTCAGGCTTTCTGGCCTGCTGGTGCTCCCGGCGAGCCTGGCCCTTCTCCCTGCTGTTCCTGCAGCCCCGCCTTCCGAGCGCTACAGTTTCATCTCCTGCCAGCGTGCCTGATTCCTGCCGTTTGAGGCTAATCGTCGCTGTATTTATGCTCTGGACCTATTTCTTGCCCCTGCAGCTCGCACGATTCCCCACACGGTGATAATTTTCCTCCTTTGCCCTTGTGCCGCTCTCTGCCCGGGCGGGTGCCGGGGAGCGCTGCTCGGTGGCGGGAGCGGAGCCGCCTCCCCGCGACCTCCCCGGCGCCTCGCACGGTTTTGGGGTGTCGGGGCCGCGCTGCCCTCGCTGGCAACTCCGCGGGTGGAGTTCGGGGGGGGGGGGGGGGGTGCAGCCCCCGCCAGCGGCAGCTGGGCGGCTCCGGCCGGCTGTCAGTCCTGCCGCTCCGCAGGGTTGTTGCGCTTTGGGAGGCGAGGATCGGGTCAGGCTGACGGGCTGGTAAGTCCTCATTTCCCTCCCTGCTCCCGAGCTCGGTCTCCGTCTGGTTTTCCCCGTTTAATTTTCATTAGGTGAGGCTGTCGTGAGCCAGAACCCTTTTTGGGTGTATGCAGCCTTCTCTCCCCGTTCTGTTCTGGGGGGCTTGCCGGCAGGTCTGCTGTGCTATCGTCCTTCATCCGCTGGAGATTCTGCATCCGAAATTTTTTCAAAGTGAATGTGTCCTGACTGCGATCGAGTTCCTTCCAAATCTACTGATCTGGAATCTGCCAAGGAAAACAGTGTTTTGTGAAGTGTAGTTTTACTGTAGATACAGTAAAGCATACTGTGCAAACAGTAAAACATATGCAGCGTAAAACATATACAGTAATGCATATTGGATAAATGGTAAAATGTAAGTACACGTGTATCTGAAAAGTTCCCAGCCTTTCTCATACAAGTTCTTTCCTGGTGGACTTGAACTGAATTTTCAAGGTTTCCTTTCATCTGCTTGTAAATCAGTCAAGATCCATTGCTTTTATATGAATAAATTATCACCAGTAATTATTTATATAGAATGGAAAAATGACTGACTTGAGGAAAAAAATGTTAAAAGTAAGCAAAAGGCTTTTAAGAGTCCATATTGGAAATTCCTCAGAAAAGCAGTTTGGAAATATATTTACTTATTTATTTGTTTATTTTTAAGAAATCATCCAATGTATTTTGGAACAAGGGAAATTACAGCATTCTAGAAAAGAAAAAGGCCACCTGTTTGCCTGCAGCTGTCCTGCAAAACAGTGCAGTGCTACTGGCAACTAATAATATCTCCAGCTTGCCGAAGTGGCATGCACTTGGCATTCTATTCAGCGCTCAGTGCAGGCATACAGCTTGGCTCGCTTTTGTTTTCCCTGAGTTTATCTGTAGATCTCATCCAGGCCGTGCAGTGGCACATCTGACAAATGATGGTTCTGCAGAGATAAGCTGCAAGTCCGATCTGCGGTGTGGATACAGTGAGAATATTTTGTATACTATTGTGGCAGATGAAAGGAATGGAAGTGGGCCAAATTCAAGCTGTTTGCCATTGCATCTGATCAGCAGATCCTATGGAGAGAATTTGCCTGCTGTGAATATTTGATTCTCGCTAGCTTGAACTGTCTTGTGTGTTGGCAGTGCTCCTGTGTGAATTTGCGGTGGCTTTCCAGGGGGTCCGTCCTGCACAACTGCCAATTTCTGGTGGGGTTTTTTTTTGGTTTTTTGGGTTTTTTTACAGAGTTCAGGATTTTGCACTCTACTTTGTGTACAAGAAAAAATATTTAATGCTGTACAGTGAACATTTTTTCATATTTATAACACATAGGTTATCATTTTTTTAAAGACAGCAATATATGTGTATATATGTATTATAAATGAGCAGTGTATTATCTCTTCCTCCCTCGCCCTTCATGTTGGCATAACCCCTCAGCTTCCCACTCTCTCTGCATTACATGCAGGTGGTTGTCCTGGTAAAGTGCTTTTGTAGAGATGAGCCTGTCAGTTTACACACTGGAAAGGATGAAAAGGTGGCTGTGTTGAACTGCAGTTGTGAGAGCAGGAGCAGCTTGCTTTCTCTTCCTTCCCATGCATTCTTCTGACTCAGTCCTCAGGGAATCAATGCCCTGCACACCTCTTTGTTCATCCCTGCGCCTCCCTGGCCCTTCTTACTGGCTGTGGCTGGCTATGCCCAAGAGTTTGTAATGTTTTATGCACTGGTTAATTCTTCTGTTCTGAAATTCAGTATAGCAGAACATTTAAATTAACAGTTTTTGCATTTCGAATACTTAAAAGTAAATGACGTCGC
This sequence comes from Megaceryle torquata, assembly GCA_024611175.1. Classification (NCBI taxonomy): domain Eukaryota; kingdom Metazoa; phylum Chordata; class Aves; order Coraciiformes; family Cerylidae; genus Megaceryle; species Megaceryle torquata. The sequence continues at coordinate 90,835 of JANIJG010025712.1, forward strand.
TTATAGTGCTGATCTAACAGTAACTGTCAGGACTCTGCTTAGGCAAGCAGAAAAGGGATGGAGTTTAACCTATCAGTGTATCCTATGCTTGTGTCCTCTGTGACCACACTGAAGCATTTGTCTTCTGTAAGCAGTCTGTTTAAAGTTCATGCATAGACAAAATTATATATGCATCTATAGATTATATTTATAGATTTTAAAATGTTGAGATAAAAAAGTAGATTAAATTTGCAAAAGAAATGTAGACTGTAACCTGTAAGCTTGCTTTTCCTTTGGTTACATGAAGGAGAAAAGCCAGAAGATTTTTGGTTGAATAGTGGTGTGAACTGAAGCCAAGAGAAGCCAGCATGAGACAGTTGCAGTCTCTTCTCTGGGGCTTTAGGAAATGATGTGCTGACCATGTGACCCATCCTCTACCTACTCCAGCTCTGCAACTGCAGCAAGTAACTGCTCAGAGAAAGGCAGTATCATCTCCATGTATTTTCTTGAGGAAACTATATTAGTGCCTTGTAGGGGCTGACAGGGGCTAAATTCTGGTTGTGTGTCTCTTGAGACCACAGTGAAAGATAGTGCCCTGTTAGCTGAGGCACAGCAGCTGGCCACACTGCAATCCTTGCCATTGCAGTGACCCATTTGCATGACCTATTTAACACTGCCAAGTCATAAGGAGCTGGACATGCACATTAGGTGTGTGGTGTCACTCAAAGTAAGGATGTTTTACATATGTTGGTGCTTGTAAACACTTTTTTTTTTTTTTTTAAGTTTCTTCAACAGCAATAAAGAGTGGCAGTTCAGAATAGGTAGCCACAAAACCCACGTAGTTACAGCTAACAGATATGAAACAATAATTTCTCTTAAAAAAAAAAAAAAAAAAAAAAAAAAGGCAAAATTTTCTGAGAACTAAAGACACCAGAACTTGGCTGATGCAAGGTGTAGTAATCCTGAGAGAAAACTTTGCTAGGAGCTGGGTTTTAATGGCAAGACACCTTTCTGCTTTTAGTGGCTTAGGGGTGTTGTTCAGTGTCTCAAAAGAAACAACAAATATGAATTTCAGATGTACTGGAGCAAACTAGGAAAAGTTTAGTTTTGCGGTAGTGCAAGATGTATTTTTGGCTTGAGGATAGGCACCCTAGGCAGGTTTACCTGAATATGTGTCACTTGAAAGCAGTTTCTTTTTTGGCTTTTTTTTTTTTTTTTAATTCTTCTAAACACATTGCCATTTTTTAGAGCCATTGGGACATAAAAACCATGAGATTGTTAACAAAAGCTGAAACTTCTTTCAGTGCTCACTGATTGCATCTTGTTGACGTGTGTGGTTATACATGTCCATAGAAGACACCAGCTTTCTGATGAATTGTTTGGGTGGTGGTGTTAGTGACCACTGGCAAACATTTTTATAATTATCAAAATAAAAGCATGGATGAAAAAAGGCATAAGGTTGTGACAGTTTGGTTATCTATTTTTAAGAAGTGGGCATTTGTTCATCACCAGAAAACAAACAAACAAGTTTTCAAACTACATGGCTGCAAAATGGTTGATGTTTTTGTTACTGCTTATCATAACTTAATGTGAACTTTTGGCATAAACATGAGTGCAATTAGTTATCCCTGGAGTTCCCCCTCCTTTGATTGTTTTCTAAACCTATTAGATTACCGTGTCCTGTATATTTTTGTTTGGAAATAGGAACTTTTTTCTTTAAATGCTTTTGCATTTTTATTAGGTTTACACATCTCTCCACCCACCATTAGGAAGTGACCAGAACTGTCCTCCATCAAAGGCTAAATACAAGAGTTATTCACATTGCAGTTGGAAAAAATATAATGCAAGCAGTAAGCCAGATGGGGAATTTTACAAGCATCTTTTCATGTCATGAATGATGCCGTCTCTCTGGGTTATGGGCTTTCTCGACTGCTGTTCCTTTCCCCATGGCTTCCCTCCAGAGCTGTTAAGTTTCAGCCAGGGAAGAAAGGGAGATTTGGATTCCTCTAAATTTCCAAGTCTTGCTTTTCTGCAGTGTGGCTGGTGACAGCGAGCTTTGTGTGCGAGAGCGTTGGCATGCAGAGAGCTGCAGCGATTAGCATGCTGATTGCTGCGCCCCGACAGAACAAACAGGGCTGCTCTCCCCGAGCTGTGGCTGTGCCACCCAAACAAAGACCTGGGAGCAGTTGTGGGAAGAGCCCTGCTCTTGAATCCTGCTCTATCATAGAGTGGGCAAGAGCTGAACACAGCCCAGGCTCCTCTGCTTCCTGGGTTGTACAAAACCAGAGGTGTCTGCCACATGCTGTAGTTCTGCTCCTCTCTAACTCTTCACATGGCAGCTTACCTCAAGTTGAGGTTTGAGATGAGAGGCCTCAGAGAATATCAAGCTGTACCTTACATCTTGTCCACCCATCTACCATTGCAGTTGCTGATCTAGCAATGTATATATCTAAAAACTTAGTACTCTAACAAATTTCAAGATTTATCTTCCTAAGAACAATTCATTGGTTCTAAAAAGAGGGGGCAGTGTACATGCATATGTGTAAGTATATAAAAAAAAATTTTAATGTGTACATACACATACAGATTTAATCCCCTCGGTGCAAAGCCATGTGTCATCACTCATATTTGTTTTGAAAGAGGCTTATATCAGTTTCTACTTAATCTCTCTTACTTATTGATCTTTAGTTTTTACACTCTGAAAACGTAAATCCTCTATAAAATCTGTTACAAAATTGGTGTCGTTTTTCTTACAGACAGTAGTCAGGTAAAGCGTAAAGCTTCAAGCATTTTATTTGGGGAGAAGGCACCTACCTCTTTTCCCAGTAGCTTCTGACTGGTTAAGGTTGAAGAGGCAAGAGACCAATTGTGTTAACTAGGAGTAATTCCCTTGTTTGTGTGACCATGCAAAAAGTTTCCTGAGCAAACTGTTTGCTTAAATGGTAGTGGGTTGTTCCATAGCTACCCTCCCTGCTCCCTTCAGAAATCCAGCCTTTCCTGCCCCATAACATGTTGAAGTTGTGTTGCCAGCCTGCAGCGGTAGGTGGAGAAATTATCAGGGCTTTTCCCTGATAATTTTCCTTCTGGGTTCAGAAAGAGAAAAGTCTACAAGTTTGTTGTACTTACAGATCTAAAAAAAAAAAAAAAAAAAAAAAAAAAAAAAAAAAAGTTTCGTAGTTATCTGGTTTTCAAACAAAATGTATGCTGGCTTCTTAAATTGTGTGACAGGAAATGTCTTTGGTTCTTCATTTAGCAAATGATATGACTGTCCATGAGCTGGTTTTGAGTTAGTCAGGGAGAGATTGGTTTGGTAGGGTTATTATTTTCAATGAAGATTTAGAAGTTTTGGTGGTTTTTTTGTTGTGATATTTTTTTTCCCCCCCTCTCTCTTTTCAGGATAATATCATCTTATTCTTAAGAGGCTGCAAAGAGCTGGGACTTAAAGAATCCCAACTTTTTGATCCTGGTGATCTGCAGGACACATCAAACAGAGTAACCATCAAGTAAGTACAACAGCAATTGGGATTAGCGTGTTACAACTTCATATGCATGTGATGCAGTAGTCAACATTTAAGGTAGAAAGAGGCTGTAGAACTGTCCTTTGTATAAAGCAAATAGGAAGCTGAGGTTTCAGAAACCTTAACCGCTGGGAAGAATACATTTTTCCCTTCAACAGGCTTTCTCTAAGGGCCGTTATTTTTCCCAGAGAGATCAACCACAGCTCTTTTAAAAATACTGTTTAGTTTAATGAGATTCTGTGGGACTTAGGGGTTTTCCTGAGTCCAAATTGATGGCATTCTTTTTTGTCTGTCCAACTAGCAAACTATGTGGGCTGGAGGGGAAAAAAAAATAAAATCACTTTTCTGTTATTTCAGTTTAAACTATTTTGAAGATGCATTATAGGACATTTGTAAGTCTCTCAGACTCAACAATGTGCAGACATGAGCACAGCCTGTTTTCTAACAAGATCTCTAAGTTGGGACACAGCATTTGGGCTGAGGATGTCTATGTGGACTGGAAATCCCACAGTTTAGATACCTTTTCACCAAAGCCACATACCTACTACCACACAATTTTCTACATCTATATTAAGAAGTTCTCCTTCCTAATAACTAATTCATGCTTTTTTTGGGGGGGAAAGTGATTTATTTATTTTTAATCAACTTCTTTTTAGCCATGTTACATGCACATCCTTGACTGCAAAGAATACCAGGTGCTTAGACTCCGATCCTTGTATTTTCAGCATTTTACCCCACAATGTGATTTAAAATACAGATGTGAAACTGGTACAGAAAGAATTACTGACCTGCCTAAGATCACACAGAGTAGGTTTAAATTAAAGTCCATAAAATAATAGATTAAAGTCTTAAAGAGGAACTGTTATCCCTTTCAGGGAAGACTTTGTCATCATGGACTAGAGGAACCAAGCAGTCAAACTGCATTTTTCTCTTGTTTATATTAATGGCAATCAAGCTCCCCATTCCCTAAAAGCAAGACCCCCACACACTTTCATAAAATTAACAAAATCTGTAATTGGTATTACTTAGAAGATTTTCTGAAATTTTGAGACTATCAAGTGTAATATTAAAAAGTTATTGCTCTGCAGACTAGCAGATACTGCTGAGTTGATTTAATGGCCTTGTTTCATTTGGCCAAAAAGATCACTAATGAAATTCTGGTCAGACATATCCATTTTAGAAAAGTATATGGAAACAATTTACTAAATTTCAGCAGCAATTTTTTTTTTTTTTCCTTTCCCTTCTGGCAGTGGAAGCTGGGCAAGTTTTCATGATGTTCAAGCACTGTCTGGGAAAATTCAAAGGTTCTGAAAATTGAATTGGCCGCTTTCCTTGTTTTAAAGAATAGTCTTCCACTTCTTGCTACTTTCCAAGTTTCTAGCTCTAGTATGAGGTTCTTCTCGCCTGCACACACCAGTGAGGGTGGGCTGTGTAACATATTTCTTCTAAATCTGGTAATACTGCAGTGAAAGAGGTTCTTTTACAACATCCTGTAAAATCATGACAGTTAAGTGGCTAGAGATAGTTGCAAAACAACCCCTAATTTCCATATAAAGCCTCAATTTCCATATGAAATGAGAGAGAAATCGTCTTTCTGATAAAAAACTTGATCTTTTGAGGTTGAGGATGGTAGAGTACCTTGGAGGAAGCGGGTTGAGAGGCTGAAACTAGCATGGAGCTCCAAAGAGAGCTGTCCAGCATATAAGCAAGTTAAACCAGGAGCTGCAAACTGTGGAGCTGGTTTGGCCCTCTGCTGAGTATGATGCTAGATAGATGTGAAGTGTCTTGCTGGCATGGATATTTCCCCCCCCCCCCCCCCATCAACTCTTCAGAGAAAGCAGCTGTGAAAATGAGCCAAATGTTTTCCTAGCACTGTCCAAGTTCACGCTGAGTAACTGAGTTGAGGTGTACAAGCCAAGTCCATGACTGTTGTAGAGAAATATGTTCAAGACTGTCTTCTGCTAGCTAGTTCCCAAGGCATGAAGGTGATTTTTTTTTCTCCCTTTTTGAAAGCTTTTGGGTTATATTTTAAACATGGTAAAAATGGTATTTGTTCTGTGGTAGAGGATGAATATGACGTTACTGCACGTGAATGAGATAATGAAATCTTTAACCATTTTTTTTCATATCTGTTAATTGAGGTGTGCATTAGATCTGTTTCTTTTGGATCATTCAGCTTATAAAAGTTATGAGCTAATGCTGTAAAGAATTTCTTCCTGACTTGTTAAACAAGGCTTTTTTCGCTGCTATTTTATTAAGAAAAAAAATAGGTCTGTTTTATTTTTCTTAGTATGTGGGTATTGATGGATAAAAATTTGGCTCAAGAAATACTTTTATCAAAAAAAACTTTGGTTTAGTGTTGCCTTTTTTAGACTTTTGTTGTCTCACAGATTTAAGTACATTTATTTCTGTTTTTGTCAGGTAACCTTTGGAGAGCACTTTCTGTTATAGTAGAAGGCAATTCTATTATAAATAATCAGGAGACAATCTTCACTAAATCTGAAGTGGTCTTATTTATTTCTCAGCACCTAAATGTGATGCACATTCCTTTTTTAATGGTTTCTTTGCTGAATTTTGAAATATTCTCTATGTTTGTACAAAAATTGTCTTTTGTTGTTTCTAATGTAAAACTTCCACCCTTTGAATGTTGGTGAAAAACTAAACTGAGAAAGATGCCAGTGTTCAGTCTGAGTGCTCAAGTGTATACTCAAAAAAAAAAAAATATGTTCTCCACAGCAGGTTCTGTTGCAAGTGGCTGGATCTTTGTTGCTTCACCCATCAACTTTGTTCTTTGTGATGCTTGTTTCCAGAAGCACCTGCTCTATTTCTTTGATGTTTGGTGATGATTTCGTCAGTCTCCTATGCATGTTCAGTTGCTTCCAGAATCTATATGGGTTGCATGATTTATCACAGAGCAGAATCTGACTGTTGGATTACTGCATTTTAGCAGTGAGGACTTCCATCTTCTCTTTTTGAAGAAATCAGCAACTCTGTTTAAAGGAAATATTTTTGGCACTGTCCTACTTTACTGTAGGACCATTATAAACACATTTTCTTTTTTTACTTCCAGAATTCCAATTAAGTGATTGAAGTAATGGTGACAAAATACTCCCATGTTATGAATAAATGAATGTGTGAACTACATCTTTTTAGCTTTTATGTGTTTCCAGTCAGCAGAAGTATTCTGCAGCCTTTTGTTAGGGAAAATGTGATCTGCTGCATACATGCTCTTGGAAAGTGTCTGCTTTCTGATTGTTTTCTTTTTCCTTTTTTTTTTTTTTTTTCTCTCCCCCCCCCTCTCTTTCTTTTGGTGCGTGTGCATGCAACCAGGAACATTGACTATAGTAGGAAGCTGAAAAATGTAAGTACCTCACTTGGAGTATTTTATTTATTTATTTTTGTCTGGTTAATCCTGTATTTGACCTGAGAAAGAACTCTTTCAGTAAAGACCAAGTACAGATGAGTATTGCTGAAAAGTTCTTCTGAATACAAACCTAACCAGGTTCTACTGGAAATAGAGGTAGAGCTTCTATAGCAAAGCAGCCTTACAATAGAAATGAAATGGAGAATGTTTGTTCCCTCTTAGCTAAGGGATAGATAATGTGATCTCTCTGCTACCTGTTGAAGTTTTCACTGGGAATGGTCTGACTTTCCTGTGAAGCTACGCTTTTGTAGCCTTTGCTGAATATACAGACATAAAGTACATTTGCACAATGTGTTTAGAATGAAGCAAAATGATTGTTAGATCTGGATTCAAGTCTTTGGTATCAGATTTGCTGGCTTTCTTGTTGTTCTTCCAAGTAAATGAGTGTTTCCCCAGAAAAGTTAATTCCAATTAAGTTCAATTTCTTCTTAATTTAAGCTAATGGCAATGGATTCTGTAATTGTTAAGCGGAAAAGAAAATGGCTAAACTTTCCTGGTCTCTGAGTTAGTTATTCTCCTAACCTCTAGTAAGTTGTATGTTCTTAGTCAGCTGTAAACTGCTATAAATTCAATTTTATATTTGGCTCACATCCCTATAAACTGCTAGGAAATGCTGAGGCCTTTTCCTAATAACTTTGCCAGCCAGTAATCATGATGGCAGGTAAGAAAATAATAAACCCACCAAATGCATCCCCCCCACCCTAATGCTACATAATCCTGTCTTTCCCATCATCATTAGAGTGCTATCTTCTGTATCCAGCATGCTAAGTTGTAGGGAGGGAGTTCAGCTTTGGCATTTTAGCGCTCACATGGGCACTGGCTAAATATCTGCATACAGATGTATTGTTTTAAAGTAAAAGCTTTAAAAGTATCCTCCACAATGTGCTTGTAGGCAATATATGCTTTCCAGGTGCATGATCCTGCAACCTCGGCTGGCAGCCAGTTGGAATTGCTTACAAATGTGACATTTTTTGGGGGGGAAAAAAAAAAAAGTAGAAAAAGAAAGGAGGAAGAGAGAAAGTGATCAAATGCTAGCAGAAATAAATAAAAATACCACAACCTTGATCAGAGAACTGAATGGCAAAATGAATTGGACAGTTTCCTGGTTGCTAGGAATACTGTATTTGCAAGTGTTTTCACTTAACTTGAGAACATATATTGTAAGAATTTTTTACATAAATTTGTTGTGTAGTGCTGGTTGAAGGAAAACAGCTCAAATAATGGTTGTTTAAAGACAAAAAAAAAAAAAAAAAAAATCGGTATTGGCAAAACCACCTTCATTCCCCTAGCACAGTAGTATCAATTTGGATGCAATTTTAAAAACAAGGGGGAAATTACTGAGCTTTATTAAAAATGTTATTTCACGGTATCTGTATCATTTATAAACTTAAGGGAAATATAAACTATATTTATGTATAAAATATATTTTACATTATGAACCACGGTTGTTTTAAAACGGGATCTATATGACACATGCCATATCCTTTTCTGGCAGGGCCTCAGTTGGAGTACTGTTTGTAATTCTGGACTTCACACTTAAAAGCAAAATGGGAATGTTAGATAAAGTTGCTGAGAAAACGCTAGACTTCCGATTAGTCTATGTGACTGAGGAAGAAGCACTGAAGGAATGTGGGTTCATGCTTTTAAGAAAGAAGAGTCTGATGGAGATATGTCCCCAGTGCCCCCCTTGGGATTTCCTGTTTTCTTTAGTTCACTGTGTAGTATGAATTATGTTTTGATGGGAAAGGGATGTATAAAATACTATATTGCAGTTGATTTAACTTTTTTTTTTTTTGAGACAGTTAATGGGAACTATTACTTATTATTGGTTGCACATCTTTCACATCAAAATATTTTTTACTTGTTCCTTGCATTTAAATACTTTGCGGTGTCATGGAGTATGCCAAATTAATGAGGATTAAATGAGAAGAAGCCCAAAGTTCTGAGGTGTTGGTTTGGCATTTTTAACCAGTGCAAAACACTGAACTGAATTGCCTTTGATGATCAGTTTCCAGTCCAAGTTACTGCTACGTAGGTACCATTAAACACATTGCTTTAAGTGGAGACTTACATGGGTGCAGAGAACTGTTTGCTTTCCCTGCATGATATAAGTATCAGCAGTTTTTGAGGTGTTGGATTTGACCATCCTGAGTATCTTAATTTCTCCTTTCATAAAACAACACCACCAGTGTCAGATCAGATTTCTTTGCTACCTAAAGGAGTGAGAGGGTATATAAACATTTGCAAGAGCAAGTCTTGGAGGTTTTTTTTCTGTGCTAGTTTTGAAATGACTCTAAGTTATAGAGAGACATCAAGTCAGAACTTGAATGAAACCACTGACTCTTTCTGCTTTACTCTAATAGAAATAACCAGATGCTCAGGGCTTTTGATTAATCGTGGGCTAAGCATTTCTTAAGCTAGCAGAAGCCTCAAAGTAAATTTTCCCATCGTCTGGTTAATTACATGAAGATGATTAAAAATGGAGCTACCTCTTCTGTCCTTGAAGTAGGCAGGCACACATTTCAGATGTTTTATTTATTCCATTAGTCTTAACAGATTTAATTAATGACCACTAGTATTAGTACTCTTAAGGACCTTTTTTCCTATTCGGTTTACAAACCAATATATTTATAAGTGCATCTTTTAGACAGTTTCAAGTTATCTTGCCTAGTTTTTCTATTCAGATTTTTTTTTTCCTGTTTATTTTCCATGTAGACATGGCAGTTTAATTTTCTTGAAAAAATACCAGGGAGATAATATGTTAAGTTACATATTCTCTAAGACTGTTTAAACTTTCATAGTTACCCGATGTATTTACATTTAACCACTGACAGACACTTCCCTATTGATTCTGATTTATAACAAAATCTTGTGCTGCTATGCAGTTTAGAAAAAGTGAGAGAGACTGAAGGGAAGTAAATTTTGCTAAGTGACTGTGTATATGGCTTCAATTAATTCTTATTAACTTCTGCAGGTATTAGTCACCATTTATTGGCTAGGGAAAGTGGCAAACAGCTGCACGTCATATAGTGGATCAACCCTGAACCTGAAGGAGTTTGAAGGTTTGCTGGCACAAATGAGAAAGGTATCTTTTTGTTATATTTTGGGAATTAAAATTTCATTAGAGAAATGAGAGAGAAGTGGGGGACTGGAGTACAAATTACTTAACGAACACCTACTTCCTTCAAAAATGTTTCTTGCTCTACCAAGCCGTAAACACAGCTTTCTTTGGCAGCCAGCTTTGTGGCAATATCAGTGATGCAACATGTGATGTCAAATGGGGCTTTAGAATTGTCATGTGATGCTGTCATCTTCATTTCCATGTGTTTTGATGTGAATTATTTTCATTTATGACACACAGTTTTAGCTAGAAGAGACGAGACTCGGAAATAAGGTGGAGGGACTCAAAGAAGCAGATTTTTCTTCTCTAAAACATTCAGTCTCATGGGAAGCTCTTTTGTTTTTAAGTTGCAACATAAATCAGCAAACCAAAGTATCTAAATAAAACTGAAGGGTAGAAGGAGGAGATTATATTTCACCAAGGGCATAGTTATGATGAATCTGTGTTTTGCCAAACTCTAAATTCTGGCTGAAATCGTACTTCGTGGTTTATGATGAGCTGAGCTTCATTGGAAAGGAAAAGCTGTGTTTTCTGTAGTGTGGCTTGAGGACTTTTAGTTGAGTGTTCCAGCACGCCCTGAACCTTGCTATGAGACAACCCCAGTAATGGTTAGCATTGATATCCAAGCATGTATTTACTCAGAGTAGAAGGCACAAGGAGCAGCCATGTAAGAAGATGGCAGGACCTAGTGCTACCATTTCATGTGTTGGACATACTGCTTGTGAAAGGCCATGCAGATATGTTCTCCAGCCCACAGAGAACTTTGTGCCTGATACTTCCTCCCCATCTCATTTAATGGCCAAATCACCACACGCAGCTGGGTTTGGGGAACATGGGAGACTCTTTGATCTTTACTGGCCTTGAGCTCTGTGCTATTGCATCTACATCAGATGCAGCTCTTCATTCTGGGATCTCAGCGGGCCAACACCAGATAGCCACTGGAAAAGAAGAAATACTTGGCTGACCGATAGTAGTTTGTACACCCTGGTGTGACCAGAGACCTTTATCTAGATGGGTAAAATCCCTAATTGTGAGCCCAGTTTGTGTGAACAAGTGAGTGGAAATGGAGAGGAAGAGAGACCATCCTTCCTCTCTGTAGAGGTTTATTTGGGGCTTAATTTGAAGTGATCTGTGGCAGTCACGCAGGACTTTGTCACTCATGAGTGATATGACCGAGCTTAAGCAATTAAGAAGTGAGGTTAATACTTAAATTTGCTTCCAAACAGAAGATGTGGGGAAGAAGCAGTCCCCACTCTAAAGAGTTTTAAAGGTGAAGCAAAGAGGGACAAGGCAACAGGAAAATTGCCAAAGTGTAGATTCTTATAAAGTTAGTACCGTGCAGTATCATGGCTTTTTCATGTTTAATCTTACAGCACAAAGCTCCTCTTTTTCCTTACCCATCAAATGCATCATCAGAGCATTCTGGAGATCCTATCTTGAGCCCTTTTTATGGGATGAAGTAGGCTGAGGCCAAAAGGCTGCGTTCTCCAGGGAGCTGATGATTGTGGAGCGCCTGGCTGGGCAGTGCAGGGTGCTGCAGGTCAAGGACAAAAGCGAGAGGCTGGGCCTTGATTTGTTGCAGATGTTGGAGCTGGGAGCAGAATAGAAATCTCATAAAAGCTGAAAGCTATATATTCCTTTAATGTACAGAGCACTTTGCATTCCTGCAAAGTGTTGTTTAGGTGGTGCTGTTACAAGGACTGCTGGTGACTTATTTTAAGGTCACCTCCCTACTCCTGTACCCCTGCAGTATTTCCCACTGGCAATTGTGGGCTTGTCTGTTACTGCATTTGAAGAGGATTTGATTGTAAAATAGAACATGTTAATCATGCTGTGCAACATTCAGATGTTCTTTATAGCTGAGCTTGAGCGATGAAAAGACACTTTATCACATTCTCTGCTGGCATTTTTTCCACAGGATTTAATAATTAAATCGACCATAAATTCAGTCTGGTTTAGTTTTGCTGTTATAAATCCTCTCTGGCCTCCTTTTTTTAATAAGCAAATCAAAAGACAGTTCGGATGCAAGTTGTCTTGGACTCATCTTTTTCTACTTCTCATATTGAAAGGGCTATTCATTTCTAATTTTATTTATGCTACTCTGTTTTTAATTTTATTAACTATTTGGGTACACATTCTTTACTTTCAAAGTAGAAATTCCCAATGACAAAACACCCATGGCTTTTTGATTATATTTAGTGGGTAGAACTTCCTGGAGAAACACATCTTATATTTGGCCATCACACTTTTAGTGCTACCCAATGACATACTGTGTTTTTAATTAAATAATACAAAAGCCTAATGTGCTGTTGTGTGTCATGTTACGGTGTTATCAGTCCCTCAGATAACCACTCTCCCATTGAAAACGTTTGGGAGATGACGTTTGTTCAAGGCAGTACAAGTACCCATCTGTGAGACGGCGTTGGGCTGGGAGAGTAGCTTTGCCAAGGCACAGGCTGTAAAGACCATGTTTACAGAAGTCTAGGAGCCCATCCTGGTGCCTGCCTCTTAATTCCTGGTGAGCAGCATGCAAAATTAACATCAACAGGCCTTTGAAAGTAGGGTCTGCAGAACTCATTAGTTCACAATTGGACTGTTTTCAAAGTCTGGGAGATAGTGAATGCAGGATGGGGCTTTTTGCCCATGTTTTAGTCCCTGTAGCCACTGAGCAGTTCTGTGTCATTCAAATACAGTAATTTAGGAAAATGGAAGTGTGCCTGAGGATTGAGAATAGCTGACTGGTATGAAGGGATTTGGGGATTTAGGGAATTTGGATTTTAGAAAAGATTTTTGGATCATGTCACAAACGGGATTTTGATAGGATTTTTAGATTTGTTCTTGGATGTGTGTAACTCATGCAGATTTCAGGGAGACAGATCTTTCTTGTCTAGTGTTTCTGTCAGTATTCTAGTTCACTAAGCAGGACTGGCGAAGGAAACTACATAGGATTCAATTACGACTTTGTTAGGTGTATTTTACTTGGTTTTAGAAAAATACTTTCACTACAATCTGCAGTGAGGTTACTTAATGACATTACCACAGTTCAGTTTGGCCTTAGGCGACCTTTGCTGCTGCCCTTAATGTGGTATTTTGGCACAGTAAGAGTGAGTGGCATTAATTAAACCTTCTTCCTGAAAAGTCTGCAGGACATTGGGTCTGATCTCTCGTTCTCTTCTCAAGCCTCCCTCTTTTCCAGCATGGAAGTTTTTGTATGTTACTGCAGGGCTCTCCTCGCTCTATCACTTCTCCAGCAAACCCATTTTCTTGTTGAGGTTGTCCACCGTGGTGTCCTGTGATGCTCTTGATGGATCTTCTCATTGATGATGGGTAGTAATGGGTAAAACCCTAGCAGTTGGGGACAGTGGGAGCTATGCTCAAGATAGCCATTGTGCTACAACTAGTGGTAAGCAGGGGATACTTCTTAATTAGGAATTAATATTCAAATGCTACTGGGGAAAAAAAAAAAAAAAAAGAGGAAAAAACCAAAATAATCACATTCCAGCCTCTTTGGGTTGCAAAATGTCAGCCTGATAATGGCACCCACATCTCTGACTTTAGCTACTGTCAAGGGAGAAAAAAACAGATTTATCTTTGAATAAATGTAGTTTTTGGGGGTTTGTTGGGTTTTTTTTTTGTTGTTGTTGTTGTTGCTTGTTTTGGTTTTTTGTTGTTTTTTTTTTGTTTGGGTTTTTTTTTTCCTCAGCTATGCAATCGTAATTAATGTTAAGACACTCTCTAAAACAAGGGATTTATTATAATGCAAGGGTGAGGATGGCTTCTATTGACCTTTTCCTCTGCTGGAGTTTCAGTGTTTTAGTATGTGCTGCTTGCACTGGAAAGAATTTATAATCACAGGGCTGTCAAAGACAACCATTGTTCTCCCTGCTCTGAACATGTGGGTCAGCTACAAGTGCTTTCATATCCCCCAGAGCCAGGAGCTGGCAAAGAGTAAAGAGCACAACTGAATTCTTCTGAGGCATCAGGAAAAGCATTTTGCATATTTTTCATTGCTGATTGCTTCAGAAAGACATCCCTCTTTCATAACAGGAATTTCTCTTCAAGGTAGAGGGAGGCTGGGGCACACTGCTTCATTATTTTGCCGAGCTGAAGCAGCAACAACAAATGCTGTCTGCTCATGTCCCAGCCAGATACAATAGATGGGCAAGGGGAGGGGGGGATCTTTTGGAAAACAGCAGACTTAAACCTGATGCAGGCATGATGTTAAAATTGTAGTGCCTTTGCCTGTGCTATGGACCATGGACGACAAATCAAGTTTCAGGTTAACTTTCCATTTTGATCAGTTTATTAATTTGCCTGTTGCAACTTTTTCTCAGTTCATTATACTAAGCTAATGAGCAGGGTTTCCTCTTAATCAGCATAAAAAACTGTGGGTTTTGCAAGCTTGCACTTTTGTTTTGAAGGGAAGAAGGAAACGCTTTTTTGGGGAGGAGAATTTTGTAGTGTTTGGGAAGATGCTTTGTTGTCTGACGTGTAATGGATCTCACAGGTATGTCAGTGGCTTCTTTATGAAGAGGTACCTGCTTTACTTCCATGTAGGAAACAGAGGATATTGAGAGCCCGAAACGCAGCATTCGTGACAGCGGCTACGTAGACTGCTGGGACTCTGAACGCAGCGATTCCCTCTCCCCACCTCGCCACGGCAGAGATGATTCCTTTGACAGTCTGGACTCCTTTGGCTCCCGCTCCCAGCAGACACCATCTCCAGATGTAGTGCTCAGAGGGAGCAGCGATGGTAAGTACCGGTCACAGTGCGGCAGATGCAGTGTGTTGTGACATATTGGTAACGTTTCTGGAGCGAATGTGCCATTCAGAAGCTGGACACAGCCTCTGAATTGTGCTAATCCGCTGGGAGAACTTCGCTGTGAATGCTGATTTGTGCTCCCTGAGGGTTTAGATGACTTTGCCAACAACTTACTTGAAGTCTGTCTCGGGATAGCGTAGCATTGGAAAATGAATTACATCACTGCAGTGTAATTTTATGATGGGAAGAGTGCTTTTCTGGGTTACAGTGTAAGAGGATGTTATGCAGGCTCATTTTAACGTATAAAGCAAGAAAAAAAAGTTCAGGAACAAGGGAAATACTGAGGTGACTGAAGTAAAACCTAAGCAGACAAACAACATGGAAATGTCTGATGCTTGACAGAGTTTTGAAGTCTGGTGTACAACATTTTACCAAATACCATACTTGTTTTCATGGTATTTAGAAAACTGGGTAAATTAACAGCTCCCAACATCAGAGCTGTGGCCATCTTTGTACACCTTTGAGTGAGGACATGCAGCTCTAGGCTGACAGAAGGGATGCTGCTTCACTGCCTTTTTTGTCTGATTCCCAGAGGCTTACATGCCGTGCTGGATGAGGAAAGATTTACTAGGGGTAGGTGTGGGGCATGCATCTCAGTTACCTGTTGTAAGCAGGATGCTGGTTGAGACAAAAGGGTGCATGATTGAGGCTCCCTCTGTGCGATTAAATTACAAATAGATGAATTGGTCAAACTTCATCAGAAGAAGTTATGTTCCACACATGAATCGCTCCTCCTTAGTAATGTTATTTACTTAATAAAAAAGGGAAAGGCAGAAAGACTTGCTGGTAGGAACCAGATGTTCATACTGCTTTTGGCAGTGTGAAAGAAACTGGTGCTAATCATAACCGGACACATGCGAGATTTCCTGAGGTGATGGGGGACTCCTTAAAACTGAAAAGCTGGCAGAGAGAGCTGGTATCACAGCTGAATTATGAAAGAACTGTGGGGAAAGCAAGGCTAAGATCTGCTCTGCTGTTTTGAGTGGCCTGTGGTATTTGGGCTGTTGCTAGTTGACCATCCAGAACAAGCTTCTGGGGCCAATTCCCTGAAACAGCCTCATGCCCTCTCAGACACTGAACAGAGCATGGTCTCCACACTACAAATCATCTTTCTGTCTTCCCAAATGTGATACAAGTGTGGTCTGGGCAAATAGGAATACATCACATGTCCTAATGAAGAAGTGTTGCTCCATCCTGGGTGCTTAAGGAGTGCCCAGAGTCCTTACCTACTTGGAGCTGGTGGGCAGACAGTTACTTATGTCCTGTAGCCACCTCTTATCAATTTGTGTTGTATTAGCAGATTTTAGTAATGTTTTGTGGTTGTTTGTTTGCCACAGCTAAGACATACTGTCTTGTCACATTCTTGGGTCTGTAACAAACACAAAATAAGATGCAAGCATACAGAGCTTGTTCTTAAAAATTAGTCTTTAACCATATCCAGACCCAGGGTGTGTGCAGATGCTCTGGGCACACGTATGACTTGTCCAGCCAGCCCCTTCTAATATGCCCCATTTTCCCTGCTTGCTGCTCCCATAACTTTACAGCTGTCTCCTTCAACAGTTGCAGGTGAGGTGTAGCTTGGCTGACCTCTTTTCTGTCAAACCCCTTCCTGTGGCCCCAGCAGGCCAGTGTTTCACTCAGCTGCACGTTCTTTTTGATGTATATGGAAAGCTGGATGGAGGAAAAGGTCCTGCTTGCATTACTTCCCTCTCCATTAAGATAGGAGCTTTATAAAGCAAATAATACTATAGTGAAATAAAATTATGAATCCTCCCACTCCTAGGAAGAAAACCCATAAATTAATTAATGAATGGAGATCATTTAAGTGATCCTAAAATGATGATTAGTTTAGGTGGAAGCAATAAATAATACTTCCTCTACATATACCATCTGTGATTAGCTCCACTGTTAAGGAGTGTCTGCATGATACCACTCTGTACTCTCAGATCATACCACTCTATGATCCACCTACGATCCTGTTCCTTGGCAGAAAGCAAACAAAACCAGTGGTAGAACAAAATGGTTTGTTTAAAACACAGCAGAATTGCAGACAGACCTGACCATAGAATTGCTGATGTACTCAGGAAAGGGTGAAATCCTCTGCTTGGCTGGCAGTTGTGCATGGATCCTTGTAAAAAGGATCTGTGTGTGTCTGTGCTGTATAGCTGCTTGTTATGGGTTGTGGAAACTTGCTGCTGCTTCTGCTGCTTGGAAATGCAGAACAAAAAAGTTAAGGTTATAAATATAGAGCACAGCTGCATCTTCCACTTGCTGCTTTGGCTTCAGGTGCTTTTTTTTTTTTTCCAAATTTGAGCCGAAAATAAATTAATGAGTGAAATATGAATAATTAAATCAGCTGTTTATATTTGAAGTAGTCGACTTGGGGACGCTGGTAGGCACATCAGTAATGAGGGAGAGGAATCTGTTCTAATCCCTCTGCTACTGTGGTTATCTATTCCAGCATTTCTGTCTGCCAGCTCAAGACTAGTTTTCAAGGGATACAAAAATAAACACCAGAGCAAAGCCAAGAGCAAACAGAATAACAAATAACAGTAAGGGAACTTTTCATTTTCTTTTAGCTCCTCTGTGGCCCTTCTCAGTCTAATGATATTACAGCTCTTCAAACCTCAGCTGTCTTCAGACACCCATGACTCTGTGGTTGTCTCCACTTTTTGTTTAGACATAGACTCGGGTTACCAAGCATGGTGTTAGTTATCGTATACTCTTAACCAAAATTGTTCATGCCAAAGATTACTGGCAAGAAGGGCATTGTGATTTTTGTCTAACCAGCTTATTTCCATTGTGTCTTGTCTTTTCCTACTGTTCCTTTTCACTCTTCTTCATCTTTCTCCAAGCAAACATTGAATAACTCAGTCTGCTGCAAAAGCTCTTTGCAAATAACATTCCTAGCATATTTAGACCTCTTTTCCTTCCCCCACTTTGAATTATACACAAGCTACTTGTGATTTTTCATTACTATTTTCAGTTGTTCATTAGGTTGCTCAGTGAATTAACCTAGTAGTTTACTAGCATAGTGAATTAGCAAGAGAACAAAACCTGTGTGGCTTCCCCTCGCCCCCAGAAGAGGAATGGTTGTTGCATATGCAAGTGTTACAAAGGGACCAAGGCCCAGAGACATCCAGTGATCCAAAGCTGGGAGAAGATTTGAATGCCGGTGGGAGAAATGGCTGAATATGCTCCATTTCACTCATCAAACTGGGGCCTGTGGTGATGTTGCACTGCTGGGAGAGAGCTATTTACATAGCTTCTTTGTGAATTACTTTAAAAGGCTCATGGTGGTGCAGGGAATCTAGTGAATGTCTATGAAGTGGCTTCCAAAATGACTAGAAGGGCAGTTCCACTGCAAATGCTCTTGAAGTTATTTGTCCTACCATTTGGGAGTTTTGTTTTCAAGTTGGAAAAGTCTTGCCAAAGTTTTGTGTTTTAAATGGGCTGTAAATATCAGGAGGCTTAGTTCCTTTGAACAAAGTAGTCACTCAGCTCTCTGTTCATCGCCCATCTTATTTTCTGTAACTCAATTTTTCTCTCTCCCCTTATTTCTTTTCTTTACCAGCAAGCATTCTTCACTCTTTGCTGTACTGATCTAACCTCTAAATCCTGAGATCCTTTCCCTCTCTCCCTGCACACCTTTCCATCTGAAGATCAAGTGTCTCTGTCTATTTTGCAGTGTGCTAGACTGATTGACCAGGCAACCAGTGAGACTGGAGAGATACCATCTGAGTCTTCTGGTTTATAACAGCTGATGCTTACTCTCAGATTTTGATCAAAGCTCATACTATGTGCATTCAAATCCTCTTAATATGTGTGGCTAGAAACCTCCACAGATTTCTGCCATTCTGTAGCTATACAGCGTGCACCCCTTTTTTGCTTGAGCTTGTGTTACGCACATATAAGTCTAGGTTTGAGGATGTGACTCATGTCAGTCATACCCATATGTACAACTGTCGGTCATTTGGGCTTACTGTAAGCTTCTGTAGCTGTCCTGTGCTATTGACAAGTCTGGCTTAATGTGACCTTGAGCTTTTTGATGTGAGCTGTAGCTTAAGGTGAGCTTTTCAGGGGTAGAAAATAAGAGCTGATGGAAAAATGTATTATGGGTGTAGATATTATGACTACTACCTTCAGTGACTGATTTTAAAATAGAAATACAGATAAAAGTGGCCTTATTCTTTGGTGCTCACATAATTAAAGAGGACCAAAACAAACAAACAAACAAAAATCCCAAACAAATGAAAAAAAATGAATGAAAGTGAAAAGAAGAGGGATTTTTTTAATTTTTTTTTTTTTTTCCTTCTTCACTAGGGAGAGGAAGTGACTCAGAAACTGACCTGCCACACAGAAAGATGCCAGATGTGAAAAAAGATGATATGCTGGCGAGGCGAACCTCACACGGTGAACCTAAATCAGCTGTGCCTTTTAACCAGTACCTCCCTAACAAGAGTAATCAGACTTTCTATGTACCTGCTCCACTTCGGAAAAAGAAAGCGGAACGAGAAGAATACCGAAAGAGCTGGAGCACAGCGACTTCACCACTAGGAGACAGACCTTTCAGGTAAGACCAGCCTGTCCAATTTATCCCTCCCTCAGTGAATGATGATGCTTTAACACTTGCCTAATTTTCATTCTTTTCATAAGACCAATGAAGCTGTAATACATTTCTTGTTGAGATGGTACTGATAAATTGTTTGTAGCAATTGGTGAAGGTGGTAGAAAAGCAGTAACTGGAAAATAATCATCTTTATGTCATTATTTACCATACAGTGCAATGTACAACTTGTGTGTGGCAGAGTGTTGGTTAACTTAAGTATCACGGATGTTGACTAAAACCCAAGATGAGACAAAAATGTTCTGGATGATCTGTCTCAGTTCTAGAGACAGTTGCTCACAAATGATACTTTGGAGCAATGCTTGATGTATTTGATCAAAAGTAATATATTTGTTGTGGGTTTTTTTGTTGTGGGTTTTGTTGTTGTTTTTTTATGTCATCAATTTATTTGTATGTTATATTCTATACACCAGTACATTCTATATAGCTGTGACTATGTGTTTCTGTATGCTGGTTTTGTCAAGTGATACTTTGATTTGGCCTAAGAAGCAACTTCCAGTAAAGAGCATAATTAACTTCCTGGATCACTTATCAGAATAGCCTTTTGTGTCTTGATATCAACAAAATGTGCTTATAATAAATAAGTGTATTTGTTTCAGGCACAGCATACATTAAACTGCCTTGTATAATTCAATAGCAAACCCCACCCTGAAACCATAGAAGAAGAACAGAATGAAACATCAGGACTCTGTGAAAAGGAGAAAGTGGGCTCCATGGCTCCTGAGGCAAGCTCCCTTAAAAATCAAGTAGTTTTGAATCAAAATGCAGGAAACCCCATAGACCAGTGTCCTCCATGTAGTGCAAAAGAAGCAGCAGCACCCAAGGGGAAAGATGCAGAAGAGATCAGAAAGTTAAGAAGACTTGAACAAGCTGGCATTAAGGTCATGTCAGCAGCCCAGCGCTATGGCAGGTTAGCCCAACAGTGTGGGAAATTGTGCACGCTTCACATTTTTAGGATTGGCTGGGTTTCCTTGTTCCTCTTGGATTTCACTAATTCTAACAAAAAAATCCAGTTTGCTAAGCACTCACAATTGCTAGTGAAGGTCTTGGTCTGAAAAGGCTTGTGATGTGGCAGCTGTGGGTTGCAGAGCTGTATGATGCTAACTGCATTTGCATTGAGAAATTGTGTCATCTTACAGCGTAACGTAAACGGATTCCAAGTAAACTATTGCACAGAACGCTTTTCACCTTCCACCTAATGCTTTCTTGCATTTAATAAAATATACATATAAGTGTCCATTAAAATGCCTTGTTTAGGCAAAAAATTCAGAAACTTACTCTACTTGTTGTCAGTGGGACTTTTTAGTTTAGTGAACCACACTTTTTTGGTGGTTAATATTTTTAGCTGTCTTAATAAATGATGCATTTATTTTTAGTGGGAGGAGCTATAAATGTACAGTGCTTCTTAACACATATACCAATTAAAGCATGGAGGTATAGTTCAGCAGTCATAATTTGACTGACTTTGGCATGGAGTATCAGCAGTTATTCACGTATTACCTGTGTTGTTTATTTTTGGATGTTGTTCAATTTGGTTATTTCCTGTTCTTTAACTCAAGAGCTGAATGATGGCTAGGCTCACTGCCCACGCCTTTCCATCATCTGATACCAGATCCTCATGAAAAATCTTTCTCTCATGGGGATGGCCCACAAAGCAGAGATTTAACCAGCATGTCAGAAGACTAGACTCTAATAAATGATCAAAATAGTTTGGCTAAAGGGTAAGTGTCCAAATGTCCTCCTGTGCAAAATGTTTTATTTAGGATTAATAAAGTGAAATCCTGAGAGCAAGTAGTTTAGCAGATGCTGATCTGCACTCTGAGCTTTGATATGTCATAGTAAAAAGTACAGCACTTCTGTGGTGCAGCCTATTTACAGTTAGAGTGAAGTTTGTATGCAGCCGTGAACAGATCTGCTGTATGCAGATAAGCCATAAACAGTCAGTGTATATGCTTTCATATGTCCTCAGGTTTCCTTTACTGTTGTCAAGCTGTAATGAGCCATTGTTTGTGTGGGGTTGTTGGGTACTACCTCAACAAAGCCAGATACTAATGAAGAGGAGCTATCTGTCATAGATTAGTTCTTCAGGCTCAATAAGTGTGCTAGTCAATCCGAAATCCATAAACTGGTGGGATACTGGCATAATCCTGTTCCGAGTCCAAAGTATTAATGGTAGTAATGTAGTACTGTGTTTAGCAGTGCAGTGCACAACTAGTGCTGTTTGCGCCTGCATTTTGGGGATGCTCACCATGTTGAGAGTCCCTTTCTCAGCCCTGTGCTTGGTCTGCTGGCTTGATCTCCACAGAAGAAGCACGTGATCAAATGCATGGTCCTTTGGCAAGAAATTGAGTCTCCTCTTTCCTTGGACAATCCATTGTCCTGACATGGCTGAAGTAGAAGGGAGGATAAATCAAAAGCCATTTTCTTTCCTTGCTCTCAGTGGAAGCAACTTATAGAATTTGGCAGCTGGAGGAAAGAGGGAGGAACTGCTGGTTTGCTGCCCTAGCTGAGGGTCAAAGAGCAGAGCTTTAAAGCCCAAGCTTCACCATGCTGAAGTAAGAGCCTACACCTGGAGATTGTAAGAAGACACAGCAGAGAAGGGGCTAGGGTCAGAGGTCTGTAAGGAAAATTATTTATATGCATAAGTGGAAGAATAGTGGGTGAGAAGGGAAGAATTTAGTAGTGACACTTTAGGATATAGGGGAGTATTTAATCATCTTTCTTAAGATCTTATTATCATTCCATATTCTTTGAACATCTTTATTTTATCTCTCTTCTTCTTGGCATCAAATTCAAATTTCCATATAGTAATGGCACTGAGCAATTTTCAGTCCCTCATGTTTCTATATTCTGATTTTTTTTTTTTCTTTCACCCCACTTATTCCCTTATCTCACTAATATGCCTATTATCCCAGACCCCCTTTTTTTTCTCTCCTCCTCCCGCCCCCCTCCCT
>JANIJG010025713.1:0-25828 GCA_024611175.1 Megaceryle torquata
ACCACCTCTCTGGGCAACCTGGGACAGGGTCTCTCCACCCTCAGTGTGAAATATTTCTTCCTTCTCTCCAGTCTAAATCTCCTTCTTTTAGTTTCAAACCATCACTCCCCTGTCCTGTCCCAACAGGCCCTGCTCAAATGTCTGTCCCCATCTTCCTGACAGGCCCCTTGAAGCACTGAAAAGCCACAACACGATCTCTCTTCTCCAGGCTGAACAAGGACTCTGAGGAAGTTTTTCTTTTCCAAGGCAGAGCTCTCGGGCAGGATTCACTTGCTCTCCACCATTGTGTTTATACCCCATTTTGCCTGGCAGGCTCTAGGGTCGGGCTCCTCTCTGTGGGATGGTGGTTGGGGTGGGGGTTGTGCTCAGTCAGCCCCCTGTGCCAAGGGTGATGATGCAGGTAACTTACACTTGGTGGTGGAGCTGGAGAGAATCTTCTGTTCCCTTGGTTTAAAGCATCCAGGGACCTTCAAGCTGAGCAGATCCCTGGTAACCTGCCCCAGATTTCAAGTCAATGTTCATGTCAGGCAGGTGCTACCTAAACACTTTGTTGTGTTAGAAATGTTTGGAGCAACACTTCACATCATCACCTTTAAAAAGGAGCCATTGCTCCTACAACATTCACACTCGCGAAGGTCATCGGTGGGGGCACTGTTGGTGAATGTTAACCCTGAACAATGCTCTTAAGAGGAAAGGCAGTGTGCTGATTAACTTCAACGCTCTGGCCTTAACAGTTCCAGTGTCATCGTGGAAGGCTGGTGGCTGGGACCATTGTAGGAGCCTCCTCACCAGCTGGGGATGACGCTTGGGCAGGATTCCCCCCTGAATACTGGCATTTTGCAGAGATCCTGGTGGCTGTTGTGATGTCAGGCTGGCCACACCCGCAAAGGGCACTGACTGCTCGTGATCATTGAGCACAGAACAAAGCACTGTCACTTAAAGAATATAAAGGCATAACTTGCTGACACCTTCAGCCTGAGGTAATCGGTTTGTGCACTGAAATGTGTCTAAACCTCGCACAAACAGGGAGATCAAAGCCTTCCCCTATCAGTGTGCTAACTGCCACGAATTCTTAGCAAATTAACAGCCGGAACTGCTTATGATGAACCATGATATCTCCTCAGCCCCTGAACAGAATAAACAGATTTAGGTGTAGTGAGAAGCCAGGTCAAGCTTGGGAGGGTTGGTATTATTCAGCTGCTAAGCCATTAACAGATAATGCTAAAACCGTGGGGGATGTGAGGAGACATGTTCAGCCTTGGTTATGAAAGAAGAGAGGAACGTGATGTGTGGCCTTCTTGTGAACCAGGTGAGGGCTGAGCAGGGACCCCTTTAAAATGTGAGACACGGACGTGAAGGATGGAGGCTTTCTGAGGGGGCATTTGGGGTGCTCCCCTCCATTCCATTTTCAGCCTAACAGTAAATGGGGGTGCATTTATCTCCCAAAACATCAGGTTTCCATGAAAGCAACCATTGGGCACTGCCATTTATTTATGGCACTTTGGGTAGCTCTGTATCTCCTAAGATAAAACTGATCTATCTGCCAATTTGTCCTTAGATAGAAGATGCTGCACGTGGTCTCCCGTGTGTTTAAATTAGGGCTGTGGAGATGCTGAGGGGCCTGGAGCATCACTGTGCCCAGGAAAGGCTGTGAGCCCTGGGGCTGTTCAGCTTGGGAAGAGCAGCCTGAGAGGGTTCAATATTAGGATCAATAGCTAAAGGGCAATAGGATGGGGCCAGACTCTTGCCAGTGGCGCCCAGTGACAGGACAAGGGGCACAAACTGGAACCCAGGAGGTTCCATCTGAACAGGAGGAGAAAATTCTTTGCTATGAGAGTGGCACAGCCTGGCCCAGGCTGCCCAGAGAGGTTGTGGAGTCTCCTCTGGAGAGATTCCAAGCCCACCTGGACAATGTGATCCTGGGTCCCCTGCTCTCGGTGACCCTGCTGGAGCAGGGGGGTTGTACCAGATGATCTCCAGAGGTCCCTTCCAACCCCCACCATTCTAAAAAAAAAAATTAATAAATTAAAAATCAATCATAATAATTTTTTTAAAAGTCTCCTGAAGCAGCACACAACGTCAGCCTCACAAAGTTTAGACCAGTTGTGCAACTTCACTGTTCTACAGCAGCATAGTTGTGACTGTTGTGTTTGCATGTCATTCCATCTCAACCCCTGCTCAGGGCCGAGTCCCCGTGTCAACCTCTGTGCTGAAGAGCCAGGTGCTGGTGACCCTGGTGGGCTGGTGCATGCTGAGTGGAGAGCTCAGGTGGGGTGGCAGCAGCCGAAGGGTTTGCCTTGGCTGGGAGGGGGTTCTCAAGCTTGTGGTGTCTTGGGACAAATTGTTCATCATGGCAATTGCCACTTCTCTTTTGTGTCTCTGCAGTGCTCCCTGTCACCTTCTAATAAAGCAGCAGTGTTGTGCAAAACCAGTTGATACAGTGGCAAAGAACAACGTATCCTCACTCCCGGTGGGAGGAAAATGCTAAGTGCTTTTTATTTGTATTTGCAGAAAGATGAAGTATTTAAGCTGTTCAGTCTAACATCTTCCTCCTCCTTTCAGCTCTGTGGAAAAGCAGAGGGATTTTGCTTTCAGTTTACAAGCAGGAACAGTTTCCCATCAGTTTGCTCCATTTCGTCCCCTTTCTAAAAGTTCCTTGCCACGGTGGGCTGGGGCTGTGCTGTGAACGAAAGCAGCAAGGATCATTTCAGCTAAAGAGGGGGCTTGGGTTTTTACCTTCTTGCTAAGAAATCTTACAACTCTAAGATAATGTATTTACAACCATAAAAAATGCAGGTGCTCGATCTTCTCACCACTTCCTTGCTCTGAGGGCAGCCACAATAGAGCAATGTCATTTTCTTCTTCCATCGCTGCTGGTGACACAGGGATAGGACACAAGCAGAGCGAGAGAGATTATCATGCTCTTCCTTTCCCAGTTCCTTGTTGCTCTTCCCCTTTTGGTTCATAGCAGATTCCTGTTCTAAAACAGCAAGAATCATAACTGCAAGGCTAGGGGAAAAGTCCTTGCAGTCATAGGCAACCGCAGAGCCCTGAGAGGAGTTGAAGAGGGCAGACTACTTCGTCAACGTAGATGTTTATTTATTTTTTTTCCCCTTAGCAAAGTACCATTTTGGCAGCCAAAACATCTCTTGGCCATTCCTCGGTTCCCTGTGATTAACACCTCTTCTATGTGACCCCCTCCATCAGCCCTGTTCACTCCCTTTATACTACCTACAATTTTACTGCCTGACTTTTTGTATTTATTATATAATATATAGTGATATAGAGATAAATTATCGATTAAAATATCTATGTATACGTTATATATATCTATATTATCTCTATCCCATTTTAACTCCACCCAATCTATTCTGGAGCAGGGGAACTCAGACCTGCACACACTTGGGGTTTTTAGGGCAAATGCTACATTTGTAATCCCTGATTTGTTCTGTGTTCCTCTTCCAATCCCTTCTAAACTCCTTTTCCCTTTTGTGAACTACCCCTGAACTTCAAGCTGATGCTTTCAAACATCTGCTTTAACTTCATAATTTCTTCAGCGAGTGGTAATTGTCGGTTCAGACATCACGCCGGGTTAGGGATACCGTTTCTGTTTCTCAGCACTGCCTTTTCTCCGCGGCCAGCGTTTTCCCCAGTCAGTCAGAACCAGGAGGCAGATCTGCAGCCCTTCACCGTGCTGCTGCCCTGGGAATTGAGGAATCATCACCTCCTTCACGCCCCTCTTCTCAAGATCATCGCTCGGTGGGATTGGATTTAATTGACCCAGCGCCGCCCCCTGCAGCTGGGTGAGGCGGGGGCTTCCTCAGGACACGCTTTTTCCCCCGCTTCGGCCGCCTCGTTACTATCGCTTCGCGGCTGAGCTGCCGGCGGGGCTGAGGAGCTCCAGCTGTCCCCGGGCTGCCGGCGGGGCCACTCCGGGCAGCGGGCTTCATCCCCGAGCCTCAGCCGCCGTCTCTCTGAGGAGACCGCTGTGAGCTGCCGGTGGCAGCGGGGCTCTGCGGGAGCTGGGGTGGACTCGGGAAGCTCAGGGGGACTGGGGGAGCTGAGGAGGATGCCGGGGCTGAGGGCACCGGGGGGGCTGCCGGGGGTCGCTGGGGCTGCGGGGCCGGGGCCGTGGTGGGTGCGGCGGCTGCGGGCGGCGCGTCGTGGGGCGGGCACGTGTCCGGAGCGCGGGCCGGGCCCGGCGCTGAGCGGGCGGCAGCGGTTGGAACGGGAGCGGCCGTTGCTGGAGCGGGAGCGGCCGTGGCCCCCCCGCCGCTATGGAGGAGCCGCAGCTGCCGGACTCCATCAACCCCGATGCCTTCCCGGCCAAGCTGTGGCGGCTGGTGAACAGCCCGCGCTTCCGCTCCATCTACTGGGACAGCCGCGGCCGGGGGCTGATAATCGAGGAGCAGCTCTTCGTGCAGGAGGTGCTGGGTGCGGGGCCGGCTGGCAAAGGGGCTGCAGGAGCCACCAGCCTCTTCAAGACCAAGAGTTTCACCAGCTTCATCCGACAGCTCAACCTCTATGGGTTCCGCAAGCTGGTAAAGGATCCGCTGGTTCCTGGTGGCAGTGATGGAAGCGGCTCCATCTCTCACCTGCACTACTACCACAGCCCCAACTTCTGCCGCGACCGCCCCGACCTCGTCGTCCACCTGAAGCGCCTGACAAGGGCCAAGAAGGTGAAGCTGGTGGCCAGCCTGGAGCTGCCCAGCTGCTTCCAGCAGCTGCCCGGCAAGCTGCTGCCCTCGATGCCTGTCAATGCCAACAGCCCCGGTGAGGCAGGGCAGGCTGTGCAGGGTTCTGGTGGGTTTGAGAAGTGCTGGGTGGTGTGGGGATTGAAAAATCACTCCCTTGATGGATGAGGGTTGCCTGGCCCTGCTGGTGGCTGCTCAGTTCACCCGGTGTAGAAAAATGGTTGTTCTAGATGCAGATAGATCTGCTGCCAGTAAGCATGGGTAATGTGGTTCACACGTGTTTCAGTTTGCCTGTAGACTACACTACAGTCCCAGTGTACTACACTAAGAACACCCTCGCCTGACCTTTGTGGAGCTGACACGACTCTATAAGATGGACATTACTCCTCCTTGCTTATCAGTAGGGATGCTTGATAAGCGGTCGTTAAATCTGTGGTCATGTGAAGTGACTAGAGCAGCCTGTCAGATTTGTGCAAAGGAGAAAAGACCTAGTTAGATTCCTGTCAGTCATCTCCTGAAAAAGAATTACAAGCTAGATAGTTTTAAAAGAGGATTGAATGAGTGGGTGAGCACTAAATAGAAATTAAGGTTGTTGAAAAGCCTCAGAACTTGTTTTCTTTCTAACCTTCCTTGAGAGGATCTGAGTTGGAGAATTTTTCCACAAATTCCTTTAAGCTCAAGAGCATTGTGGTTGATGCTGCGTGAGGGAGATGTGAATACTTTGTTTTGCAGTGCTCTTGGTCTGACTGAAGTGTGGGCTGCTACCAGAAGAGCAGTCCTACTTCCCCTTCCCTCAGTGGTGTGTTAATGGTCACCTTCCCCGTAGCTGATATGGTAACAGTGTTGGTTCAGCACAAGGATGTGAGGAGCAGACTGGAGCAGGTTGTTTGCAGCTGGTTCTTGAGCAGGATGAAGCACCCCATGGGTGCAGAGCTGTCCGGCTCAGTGCGGGAGGTGTGGCTGAAGCAGTTGGTGTTGCTGCTTCTGCAGCACCAGGCTGCATGGAGAACAGAGTAGGGGATCGTGCTGCTTATTCTTGGTTACTGTTTCGGAGTAGAAATCTCTGTCTAATTCACCTGGTGTTTTCTGTGGTGTGTGTGGACCTACACCTGTAATACCAAGGAAACAAAGTGAAGCATTTGAGAAGAGAAGGAACTTATTTCAATACTAAGTCTAGGAAGTGTTTAAATTAAAGATTTGGTGTTACTCTTCACATTGTTAAGAGTAAGGAGTCGTTACAGGCTTCTTCAAGCTGGTCTGACTGATGCAGTACAGGCCATTGGTAGATGAAATGCGAAGGAAGGTAGAGCCTTTTAATTTTTTGGCTCTATGGGTGCAGTTTTAAGAGAGCTTTTGCTTTAGGAGTCGCAGTTTCTAGAAAGACAGAACAAGGAAATGATTGGGATTTCTATGCAGTCGAGTTCTGACAGGCTGACAATTTACTGTGTGCTCTGTGGGGACTATTTAGGGGCATGTCTTTGCTGTATATGTGAGGTAATTTGATAGATAAAAGATACTTTTGCTGGCAGTGTCAGTCTGTTCCAAACATCTTGCAACATGTAATTCTGTGTTCAACATCCAGGAACAACTCCTGTAAAGCAAGTGGTACTTCATAACTTGGCATCCTGTGTTGTCTTCTTTGTGTGTTCAAATGAGATTATCTTAATTTCCCTGTCCAAAGGTAAAATATAAACCAAGGAATTCGCATAGCCCTGTTCATTCTCTGTTTATATACAGTAAAAATACCGAACAGGAAATAAACAGTCTTATACATTAACTCTTCATAAATTTTCAGGGCTAGGTGGTATTTGTTTAGTGATTCTTAATGATATAATATGAACTTGCAGAATAATGACTGTTACCCATTTCTTGGATTAGTTCCCATCAGAGGGGTGCAAGAGGTGAGGCTGTTTTTTCCAAAAGTCCTTTAGAGTGACAATTGGGAACTACAAGCCTGAGAAAACCTGGTGTTTAGATAAACCCCATTGGTGCAAAGTGTCCTGAAACTCATAATTAGCAGGGCTATGGACAATGCTGAGGAAAAGTCACAAAGTTAGGAATTTGATGAGCACAGGCATTCTCGATGCTACCAAGAAACCTCTGACAGAATCTGAGCTATAATGGTATAAAAGCAAATACCATTTTGTGAAATAACTGGCTAAGAGAGGAAACTAAGAGAAGGATAAAAGGAATATCTAGGAAATAACAAAATGGCAAAGTTTGGGATGTTTTAGTCTGAACTAGTAGAGCTGACTATAAAAAAGTTGGCTTTGAATTTTTCTTTTTCTTGACAAATGAAATGACTTGTCATAAAGTACCTTCAAGGCCCCATGGAGGCTTTTGACATTGCCCTTCCCTGATCTGTCAGAGTGATGCTGAGTTTAGTTTGTAAAGTTTTGCTCTACAATTTCCCTTTGTGTTTTCTGTTTGTTTGTTTGTTTTAATAAATTGTCTGAATCACTTTGGTTTAGTAAGTTACCGGGCATCTTGATTTGTAGCACATTTCTAAATACTGGTACCTTGTTACTGCAAGTTTAAGGAGATGGAATGCTCCACAGATAACGATGTGTTGGCGCTGCTCTGATGGGCCACCGAGCAGTTCGTGCGTGTTGTGTGTGAGAATACAGCCTGCTTCTGGATTAAGAGCAGAGGCAGCCTTCCCAAATCACGCTGCAGAGCCTTGGCTCCTCGTATTGCTTTTCACTGACTGTGAAAACTCCTTAACGCTCGTTTCCCTTTATTTTGTACCCGCTGCAGGACTGACTGTAGGACAGTTTCCTCAACCTTATCATCAAGATAATTTCTTTGCTTGCTCCTACACTGCGACCTCATCCCAGAACCACAGCACTTCACCCACAAACAGTTCAGAGCAGACTCCAGTTCCTTCCATATTATGGCAAGGTTCTTTTGAGTTGCTTCCAGGACATGAGGCCACCCCAGCTTTTCCAGATAAAGGTGTTGCCTTTCGGGCCCTCCAGCCTGTTCCCTCTATTCTGCCTCTTCAGCAAGAGTCTCAAACCATTGCCACTTCCTTCCCAAAGTACAGCAGCTTCTCACCGTCGGCGCAGTACTCACAAGCCTACTATCCAACAGGTATGGAAACAATGTCTGCACTTGCTTTTCAGAAAGATATTTAAAAATGATACTTTAAAGTCTCTTTCTATAATGCTCTGTCGTGTGTATCTCAAGTGAGAATTAGATAGAAGGTGTATAGACTAAAAGGAAGAGAGACCTTTAAAGCTTAACAGGTTTTCTGTTTGGTGTTCCTGACCTCCCTACAGTTTTTGAGTATCCCCTGATACTCCAGATACCCTTTAACCACCACAGAGAGACTAAGGAGTAAAACATTTGTCCACGACTAGTCAGTGTTAGCCTGACTTTTGTATTTTTATTTTTTAATAAAACAAAACTAGGACGCTGATACTGAAGCACTGAGAACCTGTTGGACAGTAGTATAGTAGTCCTTGGTCTTACAAGTTTTCCCAGGTTGTTTTCAAAGTCAAAAGTATTGTGTAGAATATTTCATTCTTCTCTTACTGTTTTAATATCTTAAATAATCACTAGTTTCCCTAACACCATTTTTGTCAAGGCAGGGTTCTGATGTACAGGCAAGTTTTGTCATATGCTCCTTGCCCTGTTTCCAAAGATGACCGCGGTGGCTGGAGACTGCCTTACCAGCTGCAAAGTATTCAGTCTTCTCCCAGGAGCAGGGTGTCCCAAGAATCATAGAATGGTTTGCATTGGAAGGGACTTTAAAGATCATCTTATTCCAACTCTCCTGCCATGGGCAGGGACACCTCCCACTAGACCAGGTTGCTTATACCCCCATCCAGAATATCTGCTTCAGGTGGGAGCTGGTCCCCGCTTCACGTTTCTCTCAGTTACAGAGCATAGGCTGAAATTCTTTGTATTCATCCCTTCCCACAAGGGCTGTCCAGGCCTGGCCCAGGCTGCCCAGGGCAGTGGCGGAGTCCCCATGATCCCTGGAGGGGTTTCAGAGCTGTGGAGATGTGGTGCTGAGGGACATGGGTTAGTGGTGCCCTGGCAGTGCGGGGTTAATGGTCGGACTCGGTGACCTGAACGGTCTCTTCCAACCAAAATGATTCTGTGAATTTTAGATGTCGATTTCTCAACCAGTCCCCCAGACCCCTGCTGTAGTCAAGGGAAGGAAATGGGCATCTCTAGGGTGCGGTTCATGTATAGAGTTTGTCTTGGGGTGAGATTACTCGTGTCCTGGAAGTGCCTATTTTGCAGGGCTCACTGTAGAGGAGTTGAGGGAGACTACTGTAGATTTAGATGTGAACACGTAGGTCTCCAGCTGGCTGTTGCTAGTCTCTCTTACTGGAGTTAGAAAAGTTTAAAGAATAAATTGACTCTGTTGTACAGGTAAAGTCTTCCTGGGTGGAAGATGTGGGGAGGAGCATGATGAAAGCACGATGGATTTTGCAAAGTACAAAAATGAAGGTGTCATTTATGGAATCTGAGGCTTTTGAAAACTCAAGTGTGTTCATTAGTACTGAGAAGATAAATTGACATTTCACTAGGGAGTATTCTAAATCTTTTCATTTTCATGATCACTTAGGACTGTCTCAGTGTGTGGGTTGTTTGGGGTGTTTTTTTTTGTTCTTGATTGGTTGGTTTTGGTTGTTTTTGTTCTGTTTTTTTCCTTCTGTTCCTTTGTATCTCTTAATCTCTCTGCTGTCCTTCTGTCTGTGTATTATAACACACAGAATGCTGAAAGCTTATTTCTTCCTATGTCCCCATGCAAAAGTCAGCTTTCCTTCATCTTGAGAGCACAGCACCAAGATGAGCTTATTTGGAAAGTGATAGTTAATCTTAAAATATGTGAGTTTATCTTTCATAAGTGAGGGGACTAAAGAATATATGTTCAATCTTATTCTTGATGCTTTTCATTTCAGTTTTGAAGTCCCATTAAATTAAATCAAAGTAAAGCTTTGTCAAAAGATTTCTTTTCATGTATATTCAAACTTGTTTGTTAACTTCAGCAACAAAAAGATTTCCCTGGTTTTTCATCATGATTCATATTGAAAAGCCAGTAAAATTAAAGATGCTTCTCTGGATCTTCTTCTCCCATTAGACCATAATCATTTTAAGGATTTAGTTGTTCTTGCTTTCAACTATCTGCAAAACCTTTGACGGTAGTAGGATTGTAGCAAAGAAATGCAGTGAAGCTTTATTATCAGAGAGTATCCTAATAATGAAAACTTGATCAAGGTGACTGTCAGAAATGTTAGTTCTTGGTGCCATCTGACGCTGCAGGTCCAGTTGTGCCTTTTGAATCCATCTGTGGCTGTAGGGTTCCTCTACATGCAATAACCTTTCTAGCGAGTGGTAGCTTAGGAGTCGTGTCATTCCGTATAATACACCTTCTGTTAAATAGTTTTCTTTGTCTGTAAGGCTTAAAATTCACATGGTCCGAAGGGGATTCTTAAAAATAAGTAAGCTGAAAATGTCTCTCTTAGCAGAGCATGAACAGCACCGTATTTTCCCTTGAGAAAAGCAGACTGGATGCATTAGTAATGCACTTGTAAAACTAGTTGTAGGATTCATCTTGCCTAAGATTCATCTGAATGTGTAATAGTTAGTTGTATATGCCTGGGCTTGTCATCTAGATTACATATATAGTCAATAGAGAGAAACAGGCACCTCCCAGAGGTTGAGTCATTCCAGCTTTCTTAGATGTATGCCTTTGGAATACAGTTCATTCCTTTCTGAGGAGCCTGTTTGTTCATCAGCCATGCAGAGCTGACAGCAGCTAGACATCGGAGTCAGTGTAGCAGTAAGGCAGCTAATCCCACCTAAAAGTCTACATTCAAACAACCCTGTTTTTCCAATTTTCCATTATTGAAGAGACCTTGGGAATCATCTTCATTTTCATCAGTCTTTTGGTTGGTAAAGGGTCGGAGCTTGCATAGGTTTTGTATCCCGGCCCATTGCGATGTGTTCGTGGATCTGGCAGGAGCAGGCACAGCTCTGAGGACTGCAGTTTCTCTTTGGCATAGCTTTTAGATCTGACATAAGTTCACGCTGAAAGGATGGTCTTAAGGTTCTTCCCTGGCATTTCCCACGCTCAGGTGGAGGGAAGATGCTGGAGAGCATCAGACTCATGCCCTTTGGCCCAGCTGAGCTCATAGCAACACTTATTAATGTCATTAATGTCTTCAATGTGTGGAGATGATACAATGCTTGTATCTGACTTCCAACAGATCTTACGGAGAAATTATCCCTCAGGAAAGTGTCACCTTCATTATGACCTGTTCTTTCATTTTCTTATTGAGATGTAGAGTCCAAAAATATACCCAGTGGTCAAGGTGTGGGTGAATCATGTCTTGGTACACTGGAGTTAATAACAGTCCTTAGTCCTGTTTCATTCTCTGTTCCCTTTTGTATTATTACCTAACAATCTGACTGTTTCATTTGCAACTTTGGAGGTCTTTCTGAGAGCTGCTGAATGTCAGGCTGAGATCTTCCTAAAACTATCTACTGTTCATACCAAGATCTAGTTCCTGATTATTGACAACTAAGAACCCACCATTTTCCATGTGCACGTTGGAAAAATAAACTAATTTCAATGTAAATGTCCAACCTTACCTCTTGTGCTGTTGCTGCTCAGTTTTCATAACAGTTTTTGATGATGACTTTGTTTAAAAGCTTTTTGGAAATCTAAACATCCTGTCGGGAAGATCAGTTACCCATGTTTGTTTACCTGCTGGATGTCTTCCAAGAGGGCAATGACAGGTGACTTCTCTTAAACAAAAAAGTCTTATGGACTCCTCCCCATTATATATTAGCCAGTGTCAACGAATTCTCTATTGCATTGTATTTCATTTTAATTTTCCTTACTCAACTGTCAGATTTATAACTCGTATTTGCTAACTTTTTTTTTTGTTAACATACTTCTAAATAACTTCCTTTAAAAGTATTGATTTCTTTGCCACCTCTTTGGTATCTGAAGATATTTTCAGTGTGTTTCAGATATGGTCATTTGACTGTGAAAATATTTGTGATGCAGAGCATTTAGCCCTTTCCTTCTTCTGTGACCTGTGCTCTACAGTGATCTCCACTGATTCTCAGGGCTCCATTGCTGGGCTGGTTACAGCCCTGCTGGCAGCAGTTCCATTTTCATAAATCACTGTTCATAGTCCCATATTGTGTCCTAAAGGGTGTGTGACATTTTCCATCCATAGCTTCTATGGGCAGAAGTACCTTTTTTTTTTTTTTATTGGCAGAAACCAAATCTACTTTGAGGCATATCCATCTTGTTTGATGGAATGGGCTGCATCTTTTTCTTAATTTATTCAGTAAATATTAATTTATTCTGTTAGATGCTATTCAGCCCTGTCTCCTTAGTATGCAAATGAGATCTGTGTTCACTGTCAGTTATTTCATAACAGCTGGAGACAGAATGTGCTTTAGCTGGTAATTTCTTTTAGGTATGACTACATTAACTGCATTTTGGACAAAAGGGCTCAGAAATCTATACTTCCCAATTAACAGGGGAGGGCAATAACTTGTGAGCAAAGCAGGTGTTTGTTGAATCTTGATTCCATATGAAGACTTGAAGTATTTGAAATGAATCGACACCTTCACCTTGATAACACTGCCTGGCAGTGAACGCTTCCCTCGGGTTGTTTATCAGGCTGTTTGGATACCCAGGGACTCTCCTTTTGTGACTCTGGGGGACGAGTGGTACCTTTCTAAAACTGGCCTCCATCTTACACTGGATTTGCTTCTTAACTGGCTACCATTAAGATGACATTTGTGTCTCCTGTGGTATTTCCACAGTTGCAGTTGTTCTTGCTATTTGAGCAGTCACTGCCATAGTCTATAAGCTGGCAAAAAAACCCCAAACTAGTTCTGGTGAGTGCAAACCATTCTTTTTATGCTACATTCTGCATTTCAGAACCATTCAGATTTATTCATCGGTCTAATCTTTTATTTTTCTTCAATTATTTTTCTTCTCACTTTGATTTACAAACACAACAATTTGATTAAGTTGCTTTTGCTGCAAGCTCTCTGCTTGCTGTAAGAATATTGTCATTTACATTTTACTTGTAGCCTTTTGCAGCATATGATCTGGACTTAATGCTTTACATTTACCTGCTATTTCACAAGCACTTTTTCCCTTCAGGTCCTTCCTTTTCTTAGAAAACAAGTTCTTTGTAATATGTGCTTTTTTCCCCTAGAACCACCCCTGCAGGTTAGAAGAAATCACTCCTTTGGAATTGTTCTCTTGAAGTGTTTTTACAATATTCCTTCAAAAGCTTTCTTTGGTGGTTTACTTGGGTTGGTAACAAACTTTGGAGTTTCTAGCGAGTGAGATAAAGATAACATTTAGGTTTTTTGACAATATCCAGAACTGTAATATATCCACAGGACATAGAATGTTCTGAAAGATGCCCAGATTTCATCATACAGAATTAGCTTTTGCATTAACATCTCTCATGCCTCTTTAGAAGGATGTCCACTAGCTCCTTCTGTGTGAACTCTGAGGGTGGTGAGACACTGGAACATGTTGCCCAGGGAGGCTGTGGATGCTCCATCACTGGAAGCGTTCAAGACCAGGCTGTATGGGGCTTTGAACAACCTGCTCTAGTGAGAGGTGTCCCTGCCCATGGCGTGGGGTTGGAACTAGATGATCTTCAAGGTCCCTTCCAACCCAAACTGTTCTATGAATTCCTGTGCTTGTAGCTCCAAACAGCACAAAAATTCAGCAACATCATATTAAAAAATGGCAATGGGTATAGATACTAAAAAACCCCTATTGGTTATCGTAGCAACTCTCTCGTGAAATCCCATGGAAGGGTCAAGCATGGCAAATAAATTGATCTGTTTGCCCTCTCAAGTTATTCTTATTACATTTGTTTATTATGAACATTGGGCTAAATTTGATTTGATCAAAGATTTCTCTCTCTCTGATTGCACATTTTAGAGTTTATATGTACTGCAGTAATGCCTTGACTTTTAAATTATCTCTGTGTCTCACCAGAAAATATTACCTGTGGAATACTGCCTTATCTGCAAAGTTGATTTTTAGAATAAAATCACTGTTTAATTTCAGTGTGTATGAACATCCTGGCTCCTCCTATGGGAATCCACTTTCTGTGGTATATTGTGATGAGAAAGTCAAGCAGCCAAATCAAAAACGTGATATGAAGATACAAAAGACTCTGATTATGAAGTCCTTCTGTGTGTATTAATTTTACAATATATATTTTTAATATATTTACATGTTCTAAATAACTATTTTTTAAGATGAAGAAATCAATCTTGGAAAGACTTGGGAGGTCATAATACATTTCTGGAACTCAGTTACTGTGTGATTATTGAACCACTTAATCAAAGCAAGCGATAGAACTCTGCACACCAAAGACAAGTTCTGGAAGCGTGATAACCGTGTTTGACTCCTTGCAGCTGCCCTGCAGTGCTGTTCCCCACCTGCCCACACAGATCCTCTGCCTGGCTGTGCTCATCCTGCAGCTTCAACCGACACCCACTGCAGCTTTTTCCCGGTGAGTGCAGCCCACTGAAGCCAGGTGAAAGAGGAGGAGACTCTATGAATGAGCGGCAGGTTTATGGACCTCTGCAGCAAAGGATGTAAATGTGAAAATGGATCTGCTTGAGAAAGCGAAGTAATGTGGTTTACAAATATCTATTTCAAAGAACCAGTGAACATTAAATGGGTAGTTTTGTAATTCAAGTTAGCAGCATAGTGGGTGTCCTCATCAGCAGAGTGCTTTTTTTTTTCTGTAAGTTTTTTTGCTTGACTTCACCAGAATTCGTTTTAGTTAACGAGTCTATGTTTATCTTTGAAGATTGTCCTTGCCTGGACAAAAAGAGATTCTTTAATATTATCAACATACTGGGAAACAGCTTCAAGTTTTTGTCCCAGACAGCTTTCTGCACTCCTGAGTTTCATTTGCTGAATGAGAAAACCCGAGGTGGCTTTTGGAATTGGCCCCACCTTAGAGATGTCTTATTAAAGATAACTACAGAACTTACTGTCAGTGCTTCATCCAATTCTGGTGGAAACTGCACCTTATTTGGAGGGCCTGGCTTATCAAGTATCAAAAGATCTGAAGCGAAAATGCAAGGGCTTCCTTTTCTATTACAGTGTAATGCATATACTATTTTTTTTTTTCCCCTCACAGAGGACAAGCAAAGCAAGTTATGCTTATGTATGTTGAAAAAAGGGTTGACCTACCAAGCTTGATCATCCAGTTTCCTGTCTTGCAAATATCAACCTTTGTCTTTTATTTGTGACTTTTTTTTTGCATGTAAGCTTACCCAAGATAGCCAGGATAACACGTTGGTGTAAGGCTATAAATAGCCACTGCCCAATCATGCCACTGAAACTCTGGTATTTATTTTTCACAAAGTGCATCTCTGTCCTTTCACTTTCATCATGAGCTGCTTTTGCATCCAGGACGTGAGGATCAGTGTGAGGGATCTGAAGCCACAATTAAACTTTTTATCTTGGAAGGCTGAGATTGATTTTTGGGATAGCAAATTATTCCAAAGGAGTTGTCAAGGGTGGTGTTGTGGCTGGATTGAAAGATAATATAAATACACTCACCAAAGGGTCCAGTGAAAAAAATCAGTTGTTTGGAGGAGGAAGTTCATGGGCAGTCTGTGGAGTCAAAAGAGGTTTAGGCCAGTTACTTGTGGTTGCTTTGATAATGGGACTCTAACCAGGGAACTCCCTGTCAAAAAAACTGCTGGTGTGTCTGGGTAGAGATTGCTGGCAGGTAGCCCTTGCTGTGAGCAACCCAAAGGTACCCAGCGGTGTAAATTCCTTCTACTGGGTCAGTTCTGGCAGCTCACAACCTTTAGCACAGTATTTCCCTGCTGCTTTATCCTAGGAGTGAATAGAAGCTGCAGATGGGATTGTAGTGATTTTTTTCTTTTTTTTTTTTCTCTCCTTAATTAGTGTCCACTCATTTTATTAAGTGTTGACTACTCTTGAAACGTTGTCAGTCTTGACAACTTTTGAACTGCATTTTTTTGAGATGTATTTTTTCCATTGTTGAGGGCTTTGGGAGTTTGTGGCCCAAATTCCCTTGTGAAGAGCTGCGGGGTTAAGCGTGTGAACCCAGCGGTTGTGGTGGGGGGAGATGTTTTGGTTTTGGGGTCCCATTACTTGTGTCATTGGTGAGAATCCTGATGTTGGTCGTGGACATTAACTGGATAAGTAACTAGGGCTTATCCTGAGTTGAAAAGGAATTCAAGGGCTGCAACCTTTTGTTTGACAGATTCTGTTGTTAGAAATAGTCTTTCTCTAACTAGTACCCTCTTCCCAAACTGAGAGGGAAGGTTAACTTAACCCCCCAGGTGCCTGGGATCGTGGCAGGTGCAGGAGTATCCAGAGAAGACTTCTGTGTTTGTACTCCCATCAGGCTCCTGCACAGTTTGCCATCCTCCTTGAGTCTGGAGGCCACTGGAGGCTTTCAGTAGCTGCCAGTGCCACAGAATTCAGAGCAACCTTAGGACAGAATAATGGCCACACACAGAAGACAGTTTTATTTCTCTCTGTAGGAGCAGAGGAGGAGCAAATTCCTCCAGTGTGAATACAAGGACATCAAAATAGCTCTGCTGGGTCAGATCAAAGATCTGTCTTGCCCAGTGTCAAGTCTGAAGACAATGGCTGTAAAGTGATACGTAGGGAAGAGCAAGAACAAGGCACACACATGGAATGGGGCATTGCTTCTCAGCCTTTCCACCTGCTTTCAGCTTGAGGACTTGGAATGATATCTACTCTATGCTTCATCTGAGGCTTTTCTTCTGTGGCCTGAAGTCAACTTTTGAAGCCATGTCAGTTGTAGCAGATGGGATCATCTGTCCAAGGGGATGCGTTGCTCACGATCTATTGCACAAAGAGCTTCCTTTTGAGCACGGCTGTTACCAGCCTCATGTGATGCTTCCTGGCTTCTCTGGAGAGACATTCAGCTGTCATCCCTGGCCACTTACCGCCTGTCACTTGTGATGTTACAGGTCTCCTACCATAGCTGCTTCCTTGGGAGTCTTTTTTTTCCCCAGTCCTGCTGTGATTTCCTCTGCACGGCAGCAGCTTTGCACCTCTGGTTAGCTTTGGGTTTGTTCTCAAATTCTTTTCATTTCTACTGCATCCTTTTCTGAAATGAAGAGAATATTGAAGATGTGGGAAAACTATCCACAAAGATGTTTGCTGTTTTGTTCTCCTACTACTTTCACAAGGTTTCTTAGCATTTAATTGCTCTTGTGACAGCTATTAAGCCTTGAGCTGTCCTCCTCATAGAACTAACAGTTTAGTAGAAACCTACTTAATTCTGATTTCCTAAAAGACTCCAAATTAAAGAGCAATTCTTCACATAAACGGAGTTAGCACATTCACTAGACCAGATCAGATGTTGTCCTCTTTGCCTCAGTGAATCCCTGTCCTAGACTTCTACAGATCTTGGCTTTTAATGCGCATGTTTTCTTCCACTCCTACTCCTAAGAAATACTTGTATTTCCACTTTAAGAAGAAAATTAAGATTTCTGTAATGCTTGATTGAGAGGAATTTGCCTCTGTTTTGTTCAGTCTCCTGTCTGAACGTTGAAACTCCTGCTTTCTTCAGTGAGGGCTCACCCAGCAGTTGTTCATTTAGTACCTTAGCTTCTCATCGTAGTTCTAGGTGGGTGCAGGTGTAATTCAGTTGCTGTCTCCCAAGTCATGTAATCAGTGAGATGCAGAAGATTTGGCATTTTTTTAATATGAGAAAAGGCAAAACTTTCATATCTTATCAGCTGTTGTAGCTTCGATTCTCTGCCAAACAATGTTTGGGACACTGAAATTGCAGGAGTACTGGGCCTGGCTGAAGAATCTGGCCACAGATGTGGTAAATCCTTGGTCAGAAGCATGCTCACTTTGGGGGGTGGGGAAAGAGATCTTGGGAACCAGATGTGTGTGGGCTAGGCTGATGCTATTAGGATGAAAATCTTATTATATGGTCTTTTTCTGTTAGATTACTGAAGAGTTGGTGTAAGATCCTTTAAACACAGGGGAAAAAAAGGAATCTGAAAGGGGATCCATGCGGTATTGTCATTGCTCTTCAGTTTCCACACACAGGCTCAAAACTGGACACAGCATTACAAATACAGGCTCACCAGTGAGGGGGGAAATGAAATACTCCATTTGCTGGCCACACTCATCCCCTCACAGCCCAAGCTGTCATGGGCCTCGTGGGGACTGCAGCATCCCCAGGTCCTTGGTAGAACTACTGCTCGTCAGGGCGTCTAGGCTAGTAATGATTTCTTAGGAATCATTACCCCAGCAGGCATTTGGGTTTTGTTTATCAAACAATGCAGTTTGATTTCTATATGCCCTGCTTGATTCATAGTGTATCTATTGTTCTGTTTGGTGGGTTTTGTTATTTTTTTCTTTTTAAAATAATTTGTAGAATTGTTACCATTATGTCAATGTCACTGGGACTGGAGAGGTTTAGAGCAGCGCTCAGGAAATCTGGATTCTAGCTGGTGAAGGTGGTCCTTCTTCCTTCTCTCTGGTTTTATGCCTAGGAAGGGGTCATGGTTCAGATGTCGGACAAAAGGCATTGCCAGCCAAAGGGTTTTCACGTGGCCTCGTTAACTGTGCTAATGTGATACCTACAGACAACGCGTGTCAAAGAACAAATGCGCCAGCAAAGGGGGGGACCTGGCGAGTGCAGGAGGCGTGCTGGGGGGAGCTGGCTCTCTCTGGAGCTTTCAGTTACTGTATTCACCCAGGCATTTTTGAATATTAAACAGCTTTGTTGGAGACTGTGTATGGATTTCTATTAATATACATACACGTTCCCTTTTAGATCTTTAACATAGAGTAACGACAGGCTCGAGGCAGAGTGTGTGATTTTTGGAATTACCAGTATCTTATTACCAAGCACGATGACCTTTTGTCCTCTGTAAACTTGCACGTACCAGTTTTACAAAGTTGTTTGGTTTTGGTTTTTTTTTTTCCTTAATAGAAGGAAATGTTGCAGCTTTTGAACAATCTTTCATCTTTAGAATATTGAAGGATAGGATATTTGCAGAGGAGATGAATACTCTGGAACAGGAGATAGTGAGAACATCTTTCTGTCTAAATTCCATGTGCTTAACTTTGCACCTTTTCTTCCTCAATACAATAGAAACTAAACTTGATA
The DNA here is from genome assembly GCA_024611175.1 of Megaceryle torquata. Taxonomy (NCBI): domain Eukaryota; kingdom Metazoa; phylum Chordata; class Aves; order Coraciiformes; family Cerylidae; genus Megaceryle; species Megaceryle torquata. The sequence continues at coordinate 18,872 of JANIJG010025713.1, forward strand.
GTTTGGCTTTTGTTTTGGTTTGGGTTTTTTTAAATCTACAGAAAATTCTTTTGGTCATGAGCATGGAAATAGACCAGTTCAGTTAATGGTTGCTTGCAAAATACATATGGAGCAGCAGCAGAGGGCTCCAAAAAGCAAGCAACACGTTGTAATTTAACATCCTAACAATTGGATGGGGTGGGGTGAGATTCCCAAGCAGCAATGTGTGGCTGGCATGTGTAGTTTTGCATCGCCCAGCTCTGTCGGGTTGTCTGAGCTAGATCTGTCAGTGCTAATACACGTGTCTGTAACAACAAGAGCACTCAGGTTCCTTCTACCATCTTTCTTAAAGCTAGTTTGATAACTGAGGGCAAAGCTCAGCCTGTGAGGACACGTACCCTCACTTTGTATAGCCAAGCTTTCTGATTTTGTATTTTGCTTAATTCAACGTTTTGTAAGTGGTTGGATTTCAATCTGTTAGCCTTAGTTTTGAGTTAAAAACACATTATGTAAACCATCTAGGCAGTGTTTAACACTTGTTAGATGTCCTTTTGGAGTGGAGAAAGAATAGTTTATTATTTTATTCTTAAAGCAATTACAAGAAAATATTGAGTGATCTTTGGGTTTGTTGTGTGGTTTGTGTTTTTTTGCTTTTGTTTTTTTTTTGTTTGGTTGTTTGGTTGTGGTTTTTTTGTTTGGTTGGTTTGGTTTGGTTTGGTGTGTGTGTGTGTGTTTTTTCCAAGGAGAATACCAGTGTTGAATGTGAATCCAGTATATCAGAGACAGAAGAGAGCCAACTCACTTCAGGAACTGAGCCCGTGAACAAATCCATAGAAGAGACGGATTCATCAGTAAAACTCAGATGGGGGAAAAGAAGCCACAGTTCACACAAGGATGAGTTCCCTGGTAAGCAGAGATCCTACATTTGGGGAGATCAGAATAGCTTGGTTACTGTCTGCAGTGCAAGTACTTCACTGTACAAGTATAGTATTTTAACTGAAGGCACAACCTCTTGGCATCCTTACCAACACGCTTCTATAGATGTGCTTATGCTAATTACTTGTATGTGGGAAAGGGTATAAATTATATCAGTGAATAAAACCTGATGTTCTGGGAGTTGTGTCAGAAGCCTGGATGTCACAATATTGTGATGAAGTCCAGAGATAGGTTTGCTGGAGGGTGACAGTGCTACGAAGGAAACAGTGAGTAATGAGGTGACTGTTGAAGTAACAGGGGACAAAACCCACTGAACTGATGAAGTCAGTGTAGAAGTCCAACCTTTTTGTCTCGGATCACTAAATAAATTGCTAAGATTCTGTAGCAGCCTGCTGATATGTAAACTGAAGCACATGAGAAAAACAAACTGCAGAACATTTGAGGCCAAGCAACTCGCAAATCTAGTAACCTGAATGTCCCCAGAGTAGAGAGACAATAAGAGGACACAAAGAGTACTTTGGGTTCATGCTAGAGGAAAAGTTGGTGCAGCCTGCAAGTCTCCTAAGCAGCTATTTCCCTGACAGCTGTTCATCAAAGAGCTGATTGTAGAGTTTGAAGAGCTGTTGCTCACTTCAAAGGGTAGTTTCTAGATTCCAGATAATGATGCTAGTTAATAATTCAGCTCATAACGCCCATCAGTTTCAAACATTTAAGTAAGGAATAAAGTCTTTTTGTCAGGAAGCTGAGGAAAAAGGTTGGATGCCATCTTGAAAGGAGACAGGCTTTTGTTTAAAACACAGAATTGAGAGTTCTTGTTCCATTACTTCCTGGTATCGCGGATAATTAGCAAACTTCTCAGCTTTCACATCTAAAGCAAAACATTTGCTTAATATGCTCGTTGTGAAGGTATGTACAGGAACGTTTTGGAAAGTATTTCCATGGGATTGTTCCACGGAGATGAAACACTGTTACGCTGATGCTAATTAGCAACAATTAGCATCGAGTCTACTCTCTGGGAAACGTGGTGATCCCAGCCTGCACTTCCACCCTCGTATCTTTTGGGCTTGGTGTGCATGTAGAGGGTAGAGATGGGCAGCACACCAGAGACAAACATGGTCAGGCTCCAGTTGACCTGTAATAAACTGGACCTGTGATAGAAGCCTCAGTGCTGGCACAGCCCAGCACCTGCATTTCAGCAGCCTGAAGCAGACAGGTTTAAATAGGAGGTGCCTTCTGTTGCACAGTCTGTGTGTTTGTCTGTCAGTACTGCCTTTCCTCTGCAAGCCTTTGGAAACAGCTTCTTCCCTGATGTTTCTGTGCTAAACTGTTGCATCGTGACAATTTCCAGGTGTTTCTTCACAACTTATCCTCTGAACGTGATTGAGTCTTGTCTGTTTTCCTCTTTTCCTTTGGGCACTCGTTCCTAAGCCTGCCCTTTGATACCTCTCCTGCTATAGAGAAGGCTTTTGTTACATCCATTTTAGTAGGCTGTTGACGTGATTCCCTTTTCTCTGTTGTGTGGTGACACCAAGTTCTAGATACGGCACAGTGAGAGCTGTCATAATGTGGTACCAAAGGCCACTGCAGTCATGATGGAAGGAGAAGTCACTTCTGTGACTGGGAGCAGCTCTGGGCTGAAACCAAGGTGATAATCCATATAAAATGGGCAAGAATCAAACCCTCCCTCCTGGAGAAGGCATTACTTTGGAGAGCTGGACTGGATTCCTTTGTATTTTGCAGCTATTCTGTAGCAAGAAAGACAACCATCGTTTCACTAAAACACAATCTCTGGGATTTCCCTCCACAGCTGTCAGCCCATCTCCACAGCACCATAAATCACTGAAATAGTTTCTCTCTTTTAAAATGAAAACCAATATTCTTATTCAACTTCTTCAGCTAAATTCTAGTTAACCAGTTTTAAGAACATCCTGTGAACCAGGGCAGATATGAAAGTCCTCTCTAGTCCATTGTCCAGCCTCCAACAGTATCTTTGGCACTTTTGTACTATTAAGTAGAAAAGACCTCGGTCAAAATTTCTTCAATTAATTTTTCTAGTAATTTTTTCAAGCAATGCATTTAGCATCCACTGTGCTTTTTGTAAGCTAATGTCATTAACATGGGTTAATTACACAGTGGGTGAAGTACCCTCCTCTGTGTCTGGAGTGTTTGTCTTAACCATATCTTTACTCCTTGTGCACTGTCTGTCTCTTTATCTGACAGTTTGGCAGAGGGACCCCCTTTTCTTTCGTTGCAACAGAACAACAACTATTTGTGAGTCTTTCTGGGAGCCAGAGGGTGAGGACCCAACCCCTGTGCCACTGCAGTGATGTCACTGTGCAATTGCTAAGGGCAAATGTTCGTTCAGGCAAGGTCTCCTGGGCTTTCAAATGTTCACTTGAACTGTTTCCTGCACTTTCAGCCAAAATTAATTTCATTTAGTTCCTTAGTGTTCCTAGTAGGTCACGGTGAGATCTCCTGCAAAGGTGTTCAGAGTTAACATGGGGACAGGCTGGGCCCTGAGCTCTTCAACGTCTCCTGTCTGAAGCCCAAAATGAAGTTGCTCTCAGGAGTTTGAGCAGCAGCTCCTTGCTTTACTTTGTGATATGGTCAATGAAAGACTTGCAAAGGACCTGTCCTGCCAGGCTGTGGGTTTGGCTGGTGGATGTTATACCCCGTCTCCTAACTTTACATTGTTCTGAGCCACATTGTCCCTAGTTCCCCTCATTTCTCCATCCTTATGTATTTTCAAGATTTGTTCCCAGCAGAGTCTGCTTTGGCAGGAGGCAAATGTCAGAAAATGCAGAACTATTGCCTGTTGGGGAGAAACTTTGTAGTCTAGAAAGAGAACAAGGGCTGGAGTTGTTTTCCTGAGCTGTGAGTGTGCCTGTTTAGGGATTAAAGTTCTCGTGGGTGACATTTGCAGTGGCAGTGCTGGATCAGGGCATTTGTTCGCTCTCTTCACCTTCAAGATCTGGCCATGCATTGGCAGTATCTCCATTTTGCTGTGGATCAAGGTAATTTTTAAGTCAGGAGTCTGTTTGTTTGTTTGGTTTGGTGGTTTTTTTTTTTGTTTATTTACTTTTGGGGGGTATTTTTGTCCTGTCTGTGACATCATGAGTTTTCTCTAGGATCTTAGCCTACTTTGAGGCAGTTGTGCTTTCTGTGGATAGAGGCAGGTGTATTTCCTGAGCAGAATGGGCATTTCTGTAGATACTGCCAGGTTTTTACAGTGATTAACATTTGGCAGTTGGTGCCCATGGTTGTGACTGCACATATAAAGAGCTTGAAGAATGGGAATACTTTTTGTTTGTTTGTTTTTGTTATTATTGCTGTTTATACTTAAAGTTTTGGGAAAAAACAATCCTTACTCTTTAAATAGCAAGCCTCAAATTCTCAAGTTCCCATCTGTTTTTTGAGCTGTATTTTATAGAAGCTGGTAGAAGTACAATTGCTATGTCCGCTGCCAAGTGAAACGTATACACGGACTAATATTTACTCAGTATCCCCTCTTCTTCCTAGATCTCCATCTGCTGGAAGACGGAGCTTGCAAGCGGGGATACTTTCTGAAGGAAGAAACAAGAGAGTGAGAAGTGGGTGACAAGTATGTGAAAATGTGCAGCAGCTGCCAGCTGGGTTCCCTGGTCAGGCTCCAGCGGTAGCGCTTTGCACACCACAGCCGCTTTCGATCATTTCAGCTGTGTTTTTAAATAATAAAAAAAAACAAACAAAAAAACCCCAAAAAAACCAACCCACACTTTTTTTTTTTTCATTTTAGTGTTGTGTATGGTGTTAGTCTTCACCTTTTCATTGCATTTCCTAGCTGTCAATTTATAAAGCTTCTAGTGGGGGTGTTGAATATGAAGCGGTGAATTTGCTGCTTGTAGTCTTTTGATACAGAAATTCTGAACTTTTTGTAGACAGGAAGCCTTAAAAACTTTCTCAAAACTTTCTCATTGGGCCGCAAATTGTTTTTAGTGCCGTATTTTGGGATCTTTTCATTTAATGCTGTTGAGAGCTACAGTATGTTTGGCATAGATGGTGTTTGGTGCTCTCACTGTCTTTGCTTGAAGTCGTACTGTGGCCCTTTACTGGGAATTGTGCATGAAACAAAAGCGTAGGAAAGTCACAAGATTCTGGGTCTGAATGGGTCAGGGATTTCAGGAGAGCAGCTCTAGGAAAGATGAGCTAATTTTCTGAGTGATTAACCAGGAAATGCTCTTCCTTCCTAAACCAATGCTCTGTTTCAGCAGCAAGTGTATCCTTTTGGGGTGGGTATCCATTACAGATGACAGCTGCTGATCTTTTATATTCATGGTGAATTCTTCTGGTTTAATTTTTTTTTTATTCTAATGGTATTTGTAATAAGTTATTTATTTTAGTACTTTGTTTTAAATAGGTCTTCAAAGTAATATTTTAGCTTTTAAAATAAGGTGGTATTTATACTGATCGTAGATAGTTTTCATAGCTGTGCACTTGTATTTGTGTTAAAATACTCTTTGAAGGATAAAGGGGATAGATTCTCTGTGTTATTAGGGGAATAGATGTGGAAGAGCACTTAAACCAGACATTTCATGGCTTCATGCATGTTCATACTGCTTTCAGAATTAATTAGAGCCAGTCCACAGCAAAAGGCACAAGAAAGAAGCAGGGGGATTTTACCAGGACCACCTCGGTTATGCCCTCCAGAGCTCTGTGGCTATGGTCAGAATGTCATCAGCAAACACTGAGTGGTAGGATGAACTGGGGCAGAACCTTCCATTATTCACCAGCAGTCCAAACAGGGGATGCTTTGAGGTAGGGTGAATGGGAGTGTGACCATATGGATTGTCCTCAAATTTGTTGTTCTTGATTGTACGTCACGTAGGTGCAGTGCAATTCCAGATGAATAGCAAGAGGCTGGGTGCTTACGGTCAAACCCTTCTCCTCCTCCAAGAGAACAAGGTGCAAAGCATTTCGGAATGGAGTATTTGGGTAGTTAAAAAGAGGGCCATGAGACCCTGTTCCAGGTTGCCCAGAGCAGTGGTTGATGCCCCATCCCTAGAACCATGCCAGGTGAGGTTGGGTGGGGCTCTGAGCAACCTGCTCGGGTTGTGGATGGGTTGGACTAGGTGAGCTGTAAAGGTCCCTTCCACCCCCAAATGTTCTATGATGTTTGATGCTGTCGGTGCCCTTTGGTCACCTGAGGTTTTGTGTTCCTCACCTGCCATGGCTTGAGACCACCCCTAGATAACATGTCCAGGGAACAGCGCAGGGTCTGTGTGTCCTGTGCCAGTTTGTGCGTGCACATTTCCAGCTGCGACCTTCCTTGGAGGTTATGGGTCTACCCTACAGTATTATTCACCTCTCCCTCCTGTCAGAGGAGAAGAGCTGAATTCCAGACCTCTGACATCAGCCTGACCCAAAAGTAGCAAAAGGGCTACTGAATCTAAACCCCCTGGAGCCAGGGACCAGCCGGAGCCCCCGCAGGCAGCGGGCCGCGGTTCCTCGGGCCCGGGGCAGTAGCGGGGGGTAGGCCGCTCCCCGCTGGGAGCCGGGTACCGTGTGTCCCATCTACCGCTTCCCTCCTCCCCGGGCCGCGGCAGCCGCGCTGCAGGCGGGCGGCGGGGCGGGAGGGGGAGCCCGCGGCCCTGGCCCCGGCCCCGGCCCCGCGGGGGGGCGGTGGCTCCGGCTGCTCCACCCTCACTTTGTGTCAGCAGGTAGGAGAGCGGCGGCCGGCCCGGGGGAGGGCGGGAGGGAGGACGGGGCAGCCGCCGCCTGCCTGCTCCGCGGGCCGAGCCCCAGCCTTCGCTCCTAGTAATTTTAGTATTTTACTTTTTCTTTTTTTTTCCTGTTAGAAAAGCGTTTTCGGCAGCAGCTCCCAGGGCTGTCCGGCGCCTGCCGCGGGGACCCGCCTGCCCGGGGATGGTCGGGCAGCCTGCCGGGCTTCGCTGCCGGGTCGCCGCTCTCGTCCCGGGCTTTCTGCTCCTTCGTGCTCCCTGCCTCTGGAGCCGGGGCTGCTGTGCGGGAGGAGGCACCTCGGCGTTGTAAAGCAGTGGGGGTTGG
>JANIJG010025714.1:0-10876 GCA_024611175.1 Megaceryle torquata
CAGACAAGGAGACTCCACAACCTCTCTGGGCAGCCTGGCACAGGCTCCCACACCCTCACACCAAAGAACTTGCTCCTTATGAGAAACTCTTCTTTCCTGGCTTTCACACTTGCACCTACTAGCTGAAGTCTAGCGCTACGCCTCTGCTCCTCAGGGCAGGAGCACTCGGCTTCCAAACCCCACGAGATGCAGCGCTTCAGGCACTCAGGGAGGCTGATGGGCACTGGCCACCCCTCTGCTACCCACAGGAATGGAGGGACAGTACCTAAAACGAAAGAAGGCAGCCAAAATATTTTGGTTAAAAACAAGACTCATTCTGACAATAAGCAGCCTCCTTTAAGTCTCCAGAAATGTAAGCCCTTAATGGAAAACATGTTTTCTATCAACCAATCGGAAAAATTAAGCAAAATATTCCCAATTATTTCAAAGTTGTTCAACTTGCCTTCAGTTTCCCATGAAGTTGGGCTCGCCCAGTTTTATAACAGGTTTAAAAAGGTTGACACGTATCTACTTTTTCTTGGCATTTTCTCAAAGAGGTTTAAGTTCAGTCTAACTATTAAAGATTCACAGAATTAGCTGCCAGAGACTGGAGATGTCTAGATGAGGAATGTCTGCATCCCTGAAAGCCAGGATGCAGGGCAGCCCAAAAAGCGAGTTAAGAACAAATAAAGACAAGATTTCTATTGTTTGTTTTGCTAGAGACATAAATGCTACATTTAATAGGGGGGAAAAAAAAAAAAAAAGGAAAGGAATATACTCTTTTTTTTTTATACCCTGCTGCCTGCAGGCATGCACAAAGTCATTCTCCTCACCTAGAAGAGGTCAGTGAGCAAACCACATGAAGCAAAGTTACTTTCTTACTGCGACACAGACGAAACTCAAAAAAGGAAACGCTTGATGATCACGAAGCACTGTCCACAAAGTTAGAGATCTAACCCCAGGTCTTATTTTAGAAAGTGTCCCTGGTAATTTGCCTGTGCTTTTGAAAAGCAAGTAATATGTTTTGAATTATAAGAGGTTACAGGGACATTTTTGTGGTAAATTTGGACTTTCATTTAAAAAAAAAAAAAAAGAAAAAAAGAAAAAAATCCAACAATCCTCTCAGTGCTACAGAAATCCTTTCGGAAATAACATTTTTTTGTCATTGCTAAGCACTTTTCAACAAAGTTTTATAGCTACTGTTCCAAGGAGCTGTTTACATCCAGCTTTGAAAGAATACTGGGGTATTTCTGTCCCTGCATGCAAAAGGCAAAGCAGCACGGCATCTTTCGCTGAACAAAAGCAAGTGTATTCTCCACAGTATGCAGGGGCAACTATTTTTCTAAGCAAGTTCACTTAAAGACTCCCCAGGATACCACCAGACCCTGCTCACTGGATTTTTTGGGAGGCCTAAAGGGTACTTACAGCTCTTTTGAGTCTTCTTTCATTCATTCCCCTGCTCTTTACATCCAGGATCAAGAAGGAACAAAACGCCGAGCAAGCCGGAATGGAGAAGAAGTGGAAAGCACTATTTCTAGCCTCAGAAGTTTATAAACTCAATATCCAGTTGCTTTATAAACAGCTCATGGGAAGAGAGAGCATCAAACAACAGTAGCTGGATTTTTTTCCTTTGAAGGTGAAACTTAGTTTATCATCCTTGTAAACAAAGTAACCTATTGAGCTGAAGTTTGGCAATGCAAAGAAAAGCAAAAGTTTTACTGTAACCATCTGAGAGAAGTCTAGCCACATGAAAGCTTCATTGTGCTCCTGATAACCGTGATGTGAAGGGTTTTGCAGCCACTGGAGTCTTTACAGCCTGACACGACAGATTTTACCACCTCAGTATACCACAGAAGAGCTCTCCTGAAAGAAAGCTGTGCTGTTCAGATCGCAGGAAAGGAGAATTTTTTGTTTTCTTTTGTTTTTCTTTGCTATTCATCGTGAGACAGCCTTTGCTGCCATCCAGTAAGCTGTTAAAATATGGGTTCTCATTACTCCTTGGCTGGTTTGCTTCCCTGGACAGAAAGATGCAGTAAATTGCTTGAGTCCCCTTTACTTTCCCTACTCTGAGTTTGTCCTGGGCACCATAAATAAAACCCAGTACAATGATGAAGGCACTGACCAGTCTGATGCTTATAATGGAAGCCAGATATTTAAAAGGAACCTTTCCAGAAAGTTTCAGCTGGAGCCTCAAGTAGAACCCATTCGAGGGGTAGGAATGCATACCTGCTCCAGAGCAGAACCAGGCTGAAAACCTTTTCACCAGAGACCCCAGAATAAAAAGACTTATTGAAAGGTTGTCAGAAGCTGCAGTGGAACGCTGCCTAAGTTGGCTCAATCTAAATAAAGCAGGAAAGATGGCACTTGTGCAGGGGCAAGCACAAACCCACAGATGTCATGTTTGGAGGTGGAGTTAGAGACAGTATCTTAACTGGTCACCTCCTGTAGCACATCATATAGCACGCACTGCAGAGTCCTGCCACAAATCTGCCCTGGTTTTTATTTCCCAGGAAAATGTAGCACGCCTTTAGGCTTCTTGAATTAAGTTACACCAGCCCTAAGTGGGAATAGATCATGATGCTATAAGCAAATTATTCTTTACCTGAAGAGCCTCAGATAGGATTGCATCAGGCCAGGCTCTGTCCAGACCCAAGAGAACATGAACTCCAGCGGGCACGGATCCAGTATGGAATGAGGAAACTACTTGACCAGATGAACATGATAATCAGTGGTTACAGCACACCAAACCTCCTACCATGACAAACTTCATGTAGGCTTCATAAATTAGACATTTAAGGAGGAGGCAGCATCTTTGTTGAAATTTTTGTGGCATTTCTTCCATGCCCAAAGGAGCAACGGAGGGAAAAGCACATGGAACGCTCAGCTGAATGTTCTCAGACATGTATGTTAACAGATCATTGCTGTGGGGGAAACTGATAAACAGTGGAAGGAGATAAGCTGTGTTTCTGAGGTCAAACAGGAAGGAGGCAAAGAGATAGAAGAAGCAGATAAAGAGAAAGCGAAAACAATCTCTGTAGGTACACTCTGAACAAGCGTCTGTGGGAAACAGGGGGTTGCCAAGGCACAAGGCAAGGAGCGAGCACAGCAACCAGCACAAAGGCAGCTCCAGGTAGGAGCTCGGCCTTGGGCCTGACCTGCAGGAGAAATAACAAGATCTGACTCGGAATGCAAAGCCCAGAAAGGACCATGTCAGGTGGGGCAGGCAGAACAAGTGCACTGCTGTCTAGAAAAGCTCACTTGCTCCAGCCCAAGGGAACTCCAGCTGACTCACTGGGCAAGGCTGAAAAGAGCCCACCGAGATCAGAGAAGACATCTCTGCTGCTGGAAGAGCTGAAGGCACATGAAGAGGCAGTTCGGCAAGGGAGAAAGTTGGGCAGAAGAAGGTATAAAGAAGGTACTGAAGGCAAGAGAGAGAGAGAGGTCACCAAGGGTGACCAAGAGGACACTGCAGTTACATAGACAGGAAGTCAGCAAGACGAGAAGGGAAGGGTTGGGTGGGACAACACTTCTTGAAGGGACAGTGAGAGCCAACAACTGGCACCCTGAAGTACAGCAAGAAACCTCCAAGGATGAGAAATGACATCATGGCAGGCAAGCGGCTGTCTAGGGACCATGTTTAGTGCTGTATTTTCACCCAACAGTACATTTTTCTGGATCAGACCAGCCCAACAGTCACACACTAACTCTGCTCTGAAGTTTCCCATCTCTCAAGATTGGCATGACAAAGCAGGCAAATGGCAGCAACAGGGCAGGACACGGCCAGCTTCTGAGGAAGGGATGGCCGGCAACATCGTGGCAACCAAGAAACATGCCCTGCAAAACACTTCAGCAGACAGCTAACTAGGGCAGAACGCAGTAGTGGTGAGACACAAATATTCCAACAATGTTCAGGGAGAAAATTCAAAGTTTGCACAGATAAATACTTTGAAATTAGGGGTGGGGGCGGAAAGTACTGTAACCACCAAGAGTTAAAGCAGGAACAGACTTGCTCCAGCACTAGTCACACTTTACGATGAGCCTGAGAAGTAGAGCACTGCAAGACCATCTATGATGATAGGGGTGCATCCTCTGGTTTATCATTAACTGTTTTATTTAAAAGGTCTTTACATGATACCCGCCTCCTCCTACCTCAGCTCCTCATGGCTGGGCTCTGAGGTATGTTATCTGCTGTCTATCTAAACCACTACTCAGACAGACTGGTGACTGGGACAGGTCAGCTTGCAGCAGCTGGCCCCACACAGGCCAGGAGAGAAGAACACCAGTGGTGAGAATGCCCAGGAACAAGAAAAACCACATTCCTATGAAAAGATAGAGGTCATCTGAGGAACAGCTGAATGGTTTAGATTTGAAGAAAAAAAAAAAAAAAAAAAAAAAGTCTTTTCAACAGGTTAAATGTATCTAATGCCCCTTTTTCATTCCCAAAGACAGATTGGCCTCATATCCAATCTGTTCCTTTGGCACTCACTTCTCCTCCTGGTCTGTCTAAGAGACTGAAGCAACAGTACCCAGCAGCAGTAGTGTGTGCTGCAATCTCATCGGATCCGACCAAAAAGGCACAGAATCTTCTTCTATAAATTGAATTTCTGCTTCTGAGAGCTGGAGGTGAGCATTTGCTCCAAAGGGACACGCAACTCCCTTATTCAACACCAGGCAAACCTGTGCTCAGACATCTGCTTTCCTCTCCCCCCTCTCAGAATTCCTTCATTCCATCAAAAGCTGCAATCATGACCCAGGGACCGAGAGAGAGTGATGATGTAACAGCCAAGTATCCAGTGAGATCTGCATCTCTAAATGGAATTTGTGTCAATATGATTAAAGAGGAGATGTTCAGGAGGTGCAAGTCTTGCTCATCCCAAAAGGAACACAGGGGTCGCTGGAGTGGTAGATCAGTAAAACCATCGGAAGAGGCAGATTTTTGAACAGAAGTCAGTACAAAGGACTCTTGACTAAAGGGCACCATGAGACTCACTGGAAATATTAGCTAATATTTACTGTAAGAATTTGGCAGATGTTAAAGCCAACCTCTAGTTAGTGAAATTCAGAAGGTGATAATAAATGACTCCAGTTACACAACCCACTTCAGATGTGTGGTAGTCCAAAACCAGACTAGGTTTCTACTTAACAGCACCACAAACAGATGCACTGCCCACTCTGAGGATCTCCAGGACCCATATTACTTTAGATTCTACAAAACAACTGCAGAGAAGAGGCAAGGTTGAAAGAAATAAGGCCGCTGAGGAACTTCTAAAACACCAGCTTGCCTTTTTGTAGATGGACTTGGTGCAAACAGCAGAAAAAATAGTCTATTAAAACCGATGCAATAAGGAGTGGCCCCTATGAAGCTAATTCACAGTAGTTCTGGTTACACAACCGATTCTGCAGGACTCTCTCTTCACTCCTGGAGCCATCTGGCATGGATGTCCCTCCCCAGCTTGCTGCTCACTAACTACCTACAATTAAACTGTGTTATGGGACTTGTCAGAGCACAGATAAAGGCAGCTCAGCGTCAGCTGGCAAGTCAGGGCCAGCAGGGCTGGTGCACAGCGCTACCAGCGTGAGGATGAGAACTGTGAGGTACCCTGAAAGACTAATCTCATTCATAAATCTGACCTGGTACATTATTCCACACCCATGTGTTAAAATTATTAACCAATACCTCACCCGCATGCTATAAAAAGCCTACTGTAAAACTTCCCTCTGAGCAAAGAAGGCATTCACAAGTCAGGGGGGACAGACGTGCAAAAGATTCGGTGAATCCATACAAATTCAGGACACGGAAGCAAACCAAATTCCACGTGGGACATCGTGGCACTCAGTGCTTCGTTCACGGGAACGCTGTCAGGGAACACAGAGCCCACCTGTAGCAGGTACCGGGCTGCGTAAGCTGAACGGGAGGTCCCTGCAGCAATCGCAAAGCTGGTCTTGATCCTCCCTTGCACTGCTTGTCTCACTAGGATTTGGGTTTCAAGTGAGATCAATGGCCTTTTCCATCTGTGAGGATCAAGCTGGACCCTGGCCAAGCTCATAAGTCAAATTTTGATGGACTAAGGGGAATTTTCATTCCGTTCATTCCAAATTCCGACACAAGACAGCTCTCTGCAAGCTGAGCAATTCCAAAGAAGCCAAGAAGAGCTGACGAGACTTAACTGCTGACCATCGAGCAGCAGTGCGGAGGGTCCTGAGGCACCCACGGTAGCAGGTACCCCTCTCCAGGAAGAAAACAGACTCTTCCCAGCAGCTTTTTAATTCAACACCACATGAGCAATTCAAATATTCATAGCTATTTAAAATGAGGAAATGAAAATGGCTTCAAGGCATGAAAAGCTTGTTCATTAAGCATGAATATTTCATTACCAAAAGCATGAATGAAACCAAGCATTCACATAATATTTCCTCTGCCAGGATTAAAGATCCTTCACTACCTCGTGAGAAGCCAAACCTCTCCCACCACAATTTCAACCCAAAATACAAACGTTTAAGATGGTGCTCAACAGATAAGAAGCAGGTGTAAAAACTTCTGTACACTACAGACAGCAGCCCTTCGCTCCAACGCTTCTAAGTCCAAGGAATAGCAGAAAGGGGTTCTACAGAGGAAGAATCAAATGCTATCAATGATCAACAGCCCTGCTGAGAAAGAACTGTTCCCAGCGCATTTATGGAGACTCTGATCCTCTGAAGACAGGAACAAATTAAAGTGTTTCATCAACCTCAGAATTTGTGTGTGCTTTGCCAGACCTGGTGAGGACAGATAAAAGGAAAATAACTCAGCGTCCAGATCTAGAAGATACTGAACTGCAGAACAAGACTTTGGCCTTTGGGAACTGTAGGATGAGTGAACATCTGAGCAATTAGACCAGAAAACTGTCCGTTTATATCACCTACTGAAAGGTGCTGCTTAACAACAGCATTACAGTTGCTTTCTACATCTCACTCAGGTAGTGACAAAGTCTGTACATTTTCAGCACCATCTTCACCTTCTTGTACCCAAAACTGGGTACTGTAACCCCAGGGTGCTGTAAACCCAAGAGGTAACAGCTCTTCACACCAGAGTCATCCAAAGCACAAGCCAGGTCATTTTTAACACTGACGGATAGTACGGACACAACCCATTACATCATCCCAAAGAAAAAGGCATCTGTTGTTTGAGAGACCTGAAATGTAGAGCCTTTCTGTCTCAAGAAAATCCCACCAAGATATCCCTCTGCAGCATCTGAAGCCCAATTCCCTGTTCCAGTTTGCTACAGCCTTTTTCTAGGACTGCAACCTCCACCTCACCCTCAGAGCACAGCAAACACTCGCCTCGGCAGCAAACGCACACAGGAAACCCTCTGAGGAGGGCCAGATTTTCTTTACAGATCTTGATACCAATTATTAATCATAACAAATATTATCTCTTTCAAAAGTATCTGCAATAAATATGAATTCAGAACTGTTGCCATCGTTTAGGATAGCTTGGAAAACGCACTGTCAGGTGTAGCTGAGGAACACTAGAAAAATCACTCTTGCCTATTTTTAACTCGAGGTAGAACTGTGTTTTTAAGCGTTGCTTTAAAAGGTCAGAAATCACAATGTGTGCAGACACACAACCCTAAGGACTATGAAACTTATGGTTCTTTGCTCCACATCCTCAGACTCAAGCAGGCTGGGATGACCAGGAACTATGTGAGCACCAACCACAGCCTTCCCCATCAGTTTTCATGTTGGAACTAGTTAAAAAAAAAAAAGAGAAAACCAACCCAAAATTAATTTTATGATCACCCTATCTTACCAGGTGCTTCCAGAGTCTTCCTTTCACATATCCTTGAATTCTTTAACAACCACAAGATGATCTATTATGTTCCCAGGAGGGGGTTTGCACAATGCTTACAAAAAATGAGCAACTTGCTAGAAATCAGGAAAAGATGAGTCAAGTAGCACCTGCTCACAGATTAGATGTGAAAACAGAAGGCACCGAGCATGCAGCTCATGTGGGACTACCCCAAATGCTGCCCTGCCACAGCAATATACAATTGTCTGGGGTTTTTTTCTCTTGCATTTCAACATGACTTTCCACTTACAGACCTCAAGCTGTGATTTGGAGGCGTTGGGTTTATCCCCAGTCAGGCCCCTGCATCATCTCACTGCCCGGCACAGCGGGGCCACATCTGACTCTCCTGCAAAGCATTTTGGACCTTGTGAGAAGGAGCTGCTCTAGAGTTATTCCTGAAGTTATCAGTAAGTCTGCAGAACAGATAACTCAAGAAACCAAGCTACCACTTTGCGTGGCATACACAGCATTTTTAAAGCTCTGAGGTTTAATTTGTTTCTCAAGATAAACGCCAGTTGTACAGTGCAATGAGCAGTCTTTGCAGGATAATACAAGAAATCATAGACAAACCAGTATATTTCATACTTGTGATAAAATAACCTTCTTGCCCTCCTCCTTACAAGGAAATAAATTTAAAATCATTACTTTTATCACTTGAAATTTCCATTATGAGCGTGATGAAAAACAAGGTGACGTTGAGGCGAAGAAACACAAAACTGCAGAGCTCACACGGCGTGTTTCGCCAGCACCACAACTCCTGCAAAGCATTAGGAACTCCTGCAAACCCCAGCTCCCGTTCCACACGCACCATCTCGCTCCACCTGCTGTGGAATGGTCACAGTCACGTCCAGTCAAAACCACCCACTGGAATGAAAACTGTTTGAACAAGTCCAGAGCAAGATGTTCTCCCTCGGATTACAGGCGGGTGACACTCAGGGCACAGCTAAATACTGGCCCTTGAATGCCAGTAGAGGAGCTGAGAGCTATTTGATATTAAAAAAACCAGGGATGTTTTAAGGAATCTCTCAATCAATTTTACATCCTCTGATAGGAATCTAAACACCAACTACTACAGCAGTAATTAACCTGCCCACGAAGGTCACAGGGAAGCAATTACAGGCGAGTGCCAGACTCTGCTGACCTGTAAACTGCCCAAATACTGCAGGTCGTAATAATTCATACTTAGGAGAACTTAAGGAACAATTATCTGTTAAAGCTCTGGAGGTTTTCTATAAAGAAGCAAAACGAGCTACTGAGTCCACACTAATTGTTCCAATACTCCTACTTTTTTTTAATTATTCTGGTGACTAAGAATCACAACCAGGCGCTGGTACGAAGCCCACTCAGAACTAAGGAATTCAAGGGCCAGATGACTTTCATTTACCATTAACGCGTCATCCGCAGTGACTGCTTGAGCCATCCACACGAAACAGCCAGGTTATTAAGTAGCTGTAAGACACGGACATAAAAGCACACAAACACTGGGATATCCTTGATGAATCACTGCACAAACCTACAAACAGCAGGGCATGATGCATAGGGATTAGGAAAGGAGGGAGCAAATTCACATGGCATCCACCCACCTACCCAGGCAGGTCCTCGTGTTGGCAAACAAATCAGCCAGACTAATCCACCCCATGTCAACACCATGGAATTCTGGTATTAAAAGTCATGAAAAGTGCAGCTTCACCGTTTTTCTTTTTCCCACTAGAGACATCCTTGGGGAAATATCCTCACATGCACCAAAACTGGTATGATTTCAAATCCACCCACATCTGGGCTCACTTGGGAACTAAATCCAGCACAACCCGTCTTGGGTCAGCCAGTGACCCCGAACAAAAATAGCACTGTCAGAAAAGCTGGATTTATGGAATAGGGTGGAGCCCATCCAAGTGTCAACTGAACAAACCCAGCACTGGAAGTTAGTGACAGAAAAGCAACAGTTTCTCCATTCTGCACAAAGGCGACTCGTGGCATCTACACAACGTGACAAAACACAACGTGACATAACCAACCCTTGAACAGACAGAACCTCGGGTGCCATTTGGGTCTGATACCGTTTATCAGCAGCAGGAGTTTATCACTGTCTCCAAAGCAGTAAAACTAAGGAACTGGACATTGCTCAAGAGCTGTGCAAACCCCAGCAGTGAAGCTGGCTTAGCAGAGCTCAGCAATTTTCCTGAAAAGCCACACTCTGGATAAATCCAGATTAGTGCTCCTGAACATCCCAGTGCAGACAAGCCTCAAATCATGGGATAAGAGCACCAAGCTTAGAAAAATTAACAGTATTCATTCTTTTTTTACAAAAGATTATTCTGGCCTTAACAGACACGAGACAACCTCGTGTACAGCAGGACTCTGCCTGCAAACTGCAGATTATGGCCAAAGTAATGCACGTGTTCTTGTGCAAGAGAAACCAGCGTGAATTGGTGTTACAAGGACAAGATGGGTTTGAGTACCAGTGAGCACAGTATTGGAGTTAAAGGGAGACTTGGTGGTGCATTAGTCACAGCAGAGACATCCAGGCAACGTCCTTATGAAAGATCAGCACGTAACAGGACAGAAAAAAACAAAAATAATTAAAAAAAAAATAAAATCAAACTATCAGTTAAAAATCAGCCAAGTCTACCAGTGCAAGGCACCCCTCAAATAATTTGGTTCCTAAATGCAACCATGATGCCACGTTCATTTTTAAGTTATCTAATAATCCGTTTCCAATACTTCATTTAGATTTCTGGTACACATTAACCAAAGAATAAAACCCTCAAGAACAAAGCGTTACGAGCAGGTTTCCTGCTAATTACAATGACTTTGTTTGTAAGCCCTTTGTAATACAACTACAAGTGGCACGGTGTGCGCAAATGAGAAACAAATTTCAACTTTTAGAGCCACGGGAAATTTATTTAAATCTGACACTTCCTTGTGTTCAAAGCTCAACTGTGCACATTATGTTTTGCTTAGTATTTAAACACAAATACCCTCTCTACAAGAAGAAAAGGGAAAAGGGAAAAGGGAAAAGGGAAAAGGGAAAAGGGAAAAGGGAAAAGGGAAAAGGGAAAAGGGAAAAGG
>JANIJG010025715.1:0-90774 GCA_024611175.1 Megaceryle torquata
CAGGTTGGGAATCTCTCCAGAGCAGGAGACTCCACAACCTCTCTGGGCAGCCTGGGCCAGGCTCCCACACCCTCACAACAAAGAACTTGCTCCTCCTGGTCAGGTGGAACCTCCTGGGTTCCAGTTGGTGCCCCTTGTACTGTGGCTGGGCACCTCTGACCAGAGTCTGGCCCCAGCCTCTTGCCCCCCTAAAGGGCCCTTTAGCTCTTGCTCAGCACTGCTCAGCTCCCTTCTCCAGCTGAACAGCCCCAGGGTTCTCAGCAGCTTTGAGGCTGTTCTTCCAGAAAAGAGTAAGCCCCTCACTTAGAGAAGACCTTATTTTTTTTACCCATCCCTCAGTGCTAGTGTGTGGACCCAGGTTTTGCTGAACTTACCTTCTTTGACAATGACATTGACCGAGCTTTGGCTCTGCAAGTTCCTCTCATCTTTAACTGTCAGAGTAAACTCATAGGTCCCAACCTGAAGGCCTGTTACCGTGGTAATGCTGCTGTTGGCATTTTCCAGCTTGACACCATCTGGGCCCCTAACCAAAGCACAAGAGGACCAGTTTAAGATTTGCACAGGCCACAGGAGCCAGCCTCGCAGAGAACAGGAGGCTCGAGCAGTTTATTGGGATGCAAACAGATATCTGCCTGGAAAAAGAGTCCATGACAAAAAGCAAAATTGTTTTCTCTAGTTACAGCAAGATAATCAAAAGTCTAAGTGCAGCATTCAGAACAAAAAGCATCATTTCTGGTGATTTAGTGTTTTGGTTATTTTCAGGCCAGGGGAGCCCTGATACCAGCATTTAAGTAGAGTTTACAAAATGTGGTACTTTCAGCAAAATTGGTTCACAAACTGCACAATAAGCCTTTTTTTTTTTTTTTTTTTGAGAGAAGGTATAAAGCAAAAATAGTTCCTTCATTTATAAAAGCTTTGCACAGAATTTGCATTAGGGAAGAGAAAAAGCTACCGCAAGCTGCTGGCTATTTCCTGAATTCCCTAAAGGGAATTTAGAGTCTGAAGGAAAGCATGACAACAGAACATCACCTCATTCAAACGTGCTGCAAAAGCACCAAGTCAGGGGGCCCTGCTGTTGATGCCAAGAGTCTGCCTCTTCCTAAGACCAAGACCACGCTACACTGCTGTGAATTGAACATGGGTGGTCTCCTTTACAAGCCACAGCCATGCTAAGAAAAGGAATCTGGCCTAGAGACAACAGCAAAGCTATTCCTAATACTCCAACAAACTCCACCCCTCTCCAAATAAAAACCAATCCTTGTGTCATTCTACTCACTGGTAGACTTGTCAGGCCCAGCATCACCAGGACAGAACACAAGGGAGGTTTGTGGGGGGTGTCTTGTTTTAAATGAAAGACCCAGGTACTTGCACAAGAGGAGTCTGGAAGATGATACACACCGTGTTTTTTCCCAAAGAAAGGAGACAATCTTCTGATCATCTGAGCTCTTGCTGCCATCTAGAGTGGTGCTGTCCACAGGAAGAGTTAATTCTTTATCTGGACCAGCATCCGCCTTTGGGGGCTTATTGTTCTCTGAAAAATGACAGAGTATTTTTCATACACATGCCATAAAAGATGCAGCTTCAAACCCCAGCATTAAGAATTTTCTCCATGACTCCCAGTATATTTCTTGCCCACTATCTCAACCTTGCACTTGGAGAAAGGGAGGTTGAAAGCAGCTAAGAGTTCAGATCAGTGTTTCCACCACACAACTGCAATAAAATGAGAATGAAGTCTAGGAGTTGTGAGTTTTGCTCTCATTCTCTAAGTGCTACTCCACTTTTCCTGCTCCTGTCCCAGAACCCAGCACCATGGGCAGAGACAGCTGCTTGGAAGTACAATCCTGCCATTATGGTGGGATAAAGCCCCTCGGACTATGTTGTGTAGAATAAGAGAACAGCCTAGAAAGGCACTATTCCTAGAAACTTTCCTTTGTTCCTTCATCAGCACTACACCAGCCCAGGGTGGTCCTAAACTGGTGCGGCTTTTCTGAAAGCTGCACAAAGCTACCCTAAGGTCTAGAGGATGTTCACAGATTGACACTCGCGTCCGACACGCGGAATAGAAGCAGCAAAAGCAGCTGGAGGCAGCTTACCTGGCTGGACTATCACAGTGACCTCAGCAGTGGACTGGTGCCCAGCAGAATCGGTCACTATTAGCTGGTAAGTGTAATCACCTTCCTGCATTGCAGAGAGCTGTAAGACTGGTGTCCTCACTCCCTTTGAGAAAACATATTCATGTATTAAAATGAATCCTTACAGAGACAATGACAGATCAGAAGGCTTTGCTTCTAAAACAACTATCACCAGATTCCAGGGGCTTGCAGCCACAGAGGTTGAAGTGAGATACATGGATGTGATCAAGTTGTGCTGAGACCTGTTGTATAGGACACAGAATCAAAAACCATTAAGTTCCCACCTCTCAATCCTCCACTCTTCAGCAGTATCTAAAACTGTACTGCCCAAGGAGCAGGATGCCAGTGAAAACCTGAAGCTAGACTGGTGCACCAGCCCAGCCCCTAAGCTGATACCAGCTTCACTTGGATTTAGTGGTAACTATATCTTCAATCATCACACACTTGCTCTGGAGGATTATAAGAGACATTCACTAACAGTCAATTAAAAATGGCTTAATTATAGGAAAAAAAAACAACCCACTAGTGAGTAATCCAGGTTGAGTACTGGAGACCTGCACTGACCTGCATCTCCATCACCTTCCCTTTGCTGTTAGGGCTGAGCAGCCACTCGTAGCTGACGATGCTGTGATCGTCAGTGCTCTGATTCCCGTAGAGGGTGATGGAGTTCTGGGGCAGGGTGATCACTTGGTTTGGGCCCGCGTTTGCCACTGGAGGATAATCCACTGCTTTGTTCACAGTCAAGTTTGCAGTGGTGGAGTTGCTGGCACCATCTGAGTCCACTACTGTCAGGCTGAGGAGGGGGGAAAACGACAAAACCAAAGGGAAAGCAGTGAAGAGTCATGATCATTAGAGCTGGATACAAAACATGGCTGGAGTTAACTGCAGTGCCGAAGAAGAGATAGAAACTTAAGACACGTAAATATCATTTTTTTCACTCCTGACAAAAAAATTACTACGAGGTGACTGGGCTTTTTTCTGAAAAGAAACTTCCTCCCCAAAATGCCCAAATATCATCCTCAAAGCAAAGCAAGAAAATCAACAGTCATGTTATTACTGACCCACAAGTGAACACAGGATCCCTCCTCAGGTAGTGCCACCAAAGAGAACTGCTTTTAGCTAAATCTAGAACATAACACCTACCTGATTAGCTTTTATACCAACTGCTTAAGAGGAAAGCAACGGTACTCAGGTTTTATTTTAAAATAAAATAAATGCTGATGCAGCACATGGATATCACACCAAAATGCAGACCAAAGGCAAAACACAGCAGCTGATTTTACTCAGGTATGTGCATAAAACCATTAGACCTCATTCACTTATCTGGGACAAACACACTGCGTTTAAAAATCGGGTTTAAAGACTGAATTTCTTCCTAAGCCTAAGTTTAGATTTGACATTTCAAGAGACATTTTCTAGGGTCAGCAGACCATTCGCTCCCTTCTGCCATCATCTTAAGCCAGTGCTACAAGTTCAGAATAAGAAGTAGCTGGATAGCTTATCTCTTCTGAGGTGAAAAGCTATGAAACTACCGGAAAGTGCAGGAGCAGAGAGAGAGAACATCACAAAACAGAATTCTCTCCTTGCGTTTTTTTTTAGGTGTTGTTTAAACCAGACTAACGCTTCAGGAATCTCATATGTTTTACTCTTCAGGGATGAGAACTGATCAACTCTTCCAGGCCTAACCTACCTGAACGTGTAGTTCCCGGGTACCAGGTTGGTCAGGGTCAGTATGGCAGTATCACTAGAAACCTTCTCCTCCCGCAAAGGGCCCTTCAGTTCTTCCCAGTGATAACTGACAATTTTATCATCATCAGTGCTTTCTGTTTCAATTATGGGAGAAAACACAAACAGGGAGTTGAAAAATGCTGCTTCACAAACCCCAGACGTCCAGTCCCCTACTTCAGCACTGGGCTCAGGAGCAAAGGCAATTTCAGTCCAAGCCCAGAGATGTCTCATGCTCAGACACCCAAACCGCACGCTGTCCTCCACCCTGGTTCACAGGTACATTCAAACACCCCTAGTTCCAGCTCTGTATGTGTGCTGGCAGGGAAGACAAAACAAACCAACCAACCACTAACAAAATAATATTAGCTGGGGGTAAAACAACCTGAAGTTATTTAAAGAAACTCCTGTGGAGCTCTAGTGAGGGCCAGGGTCAGCAAAGGTGGTGGGGTAGCCAACTAACACATTTGAGGCTTAAGGCAAGAGGACAGTAATTTTGACTGATAGTTATTTAATTTTTATTATTCTAAGCAGCAACTTCTAGAGCTTTTTCTTTCTTAGGAGATTAGCTCGGGCCAGTACCCTTCAAAAGGAACCCCGAAGAGGTGCTGTCATGTGCATATTCCCCTCTCCTGGCAAGAGGGGCTGATTCTTTTGACTAAACTGCGTTTGACAGTGTCACAGCCAGTTCCTCTTAAACTTTATCCAACGGGCCAGCCCAGAACTAAACACACAGAAACCAGGCCTGCCAGACTACTGCGTTTAAACCTGGGGGGTACTCACGGCTGCCATCGATAACAGTTGAAATGGTTGGCAGTGAAATCTCCTGGAACTGCGGGGACACGATGGCAACAGGAGGCCGATTCACCCGAGGCTCTGCAACAACAGCCGAGCTGTTACAATGACATCTACAGGCAGATCGTGACAAAAAGCCCTGGCCAAGGAGCTCTGAAAAGCTACTCTGCCAGAAGTAGGAAGCAGAATAAATACTGCACATCCTTTTCCCCCTCTCCAGCCCCATCTACTGCCTCAGTGAGTCCAGGTAGGGAGTCCAGTGTGGAGCTGCTGTGCTACACAGCGCCAAGACAGCCACCGACCGCCCAGACTGCAGAGAGCTGCACACTCAACGACACTGATTCCTGCCTTCAGCAAGTCACACACCCACTCAGGGAGAGAGCACTAACAAAAGGGATTTAAAAAAGCAAGAACTGCCAGCACACTATGGCTCTGGAAGGGGCTGCACTGCATCTGTTCTCCCACACTGGGTCGAGTGCTCAAGCACAAACCATTCTAACAGAGCAGCACCTAAAGCTTCTTGCCAAAGTTTGGCTGCTGCTCTGAAAAATGAATGATTTGGATGCACACTGCCAGCTGCAGATTCACTGCTTATAAGGAAGTGATCAGCAACAGCATCCAGAAGGCCAGCCACACACTCTTGCTAATTTAGGGAGTGCAAGTGAGCTTCTTTGCCCACAAAGGTTGTAGAAAAAAGGTCTTGCTGAAGGGTGAAAAATAAAGGTTGGTTTGGCTTTATTTTGCATAAGAGGACCTGAGGTTGCCTGTTTACACAGGCCATCTGAAAAGTGAGACCTGGTGAGACAGCACAATCTGCTGTATCTACACCTCCTCATCTGCAACCGCGTCTTATAGCAAGGAATGAGATTTGACTTAACCTGCCTGTGGTTGGGAATTATATTCTTTACTGGACAGGGAATAAAAGAACCACCAAAGGAGCTTCAAAGCTCTGGCTTCCCTTCGATTTTTGCTCCTGCTGCTATAGCTTTTTACCCCGTTACAGTCAGTTTTTACTGAAGCAGTGGCCTTCCAGGGTGAGGCATTTGCTAAGCACTTTGGTATCAGTATTCCGGCTCTTTTATGAAGTGCTTGGAAATTACTTAATACACATACTCTGGGTTTCACAGCACAATGAATTTTCACTACGTTAAACCAGGGTCCAGTCAAATAAAGCAACACACCATGCATGACACAGGTTTGGCAGAGACAGATGAAGAGAAGATACTATTCCAACTCACTGGGGTTCACCGTGACGTTCACATAACCCTCTCCATGGGCGTTTTCCCCATCAACGATGACTTTGAATTCATACAGACCAACAGTAAGCTGAAAGTAAAGACAGAAGATTATTTACCTTCAGGATGGTAGCACCTTCTCAGCAGCTCTTAGAAGGTGGAGTTACCGTGCTTTGGTGCGGTCGCACATTAACCGCGTAACACACAGGCAATACACTTCAGCCTACACGTACACAGCACAGGGTGGTTTCCATGCCAGAATGGTTTTATGTATCTCTTAGTTTACAATGGCTATGCAGAAACCAAAGGATAATATTTCTTTCTACCACGGGATTGTCAGTCGGGCTGTATTTTCTAGCAACAATAGGCAAACAGGAGAGAGGTAACAGAGATTAGTTCAGGTTGTCGGGCGACAGGAATCTGTACTAGCAGACTGCCTTTGAGATGAGAAAAGGCTGTATGTAAGAAAAGAAAAAAATCTCTTCTGTCGTGTTTTTACAAAGGAAACTATTTCTGCCCTTCCTTCCAGGTGATGCCAGTCAGGCAGTCACCACCCCCCCATTCACTGTTGATCCAAGATGAGGGGGAGGACGACTGTGCTGGACAACAGTCGTGATACCCAAAAGGCCGAAACTCTGACAGACAGCCTGTGACACACACTCCTTTTGAAAAGCTTTTCCCTACATGATACCGTGACTGAAGCCCGTAGATTTTTTCCCGAGTGTAGCAGAATCCAAGATTCAAGGGAGTGTCTCAAACACTGTTTATTCAGAATGGTATAGTCACACAATACTTAGAGCCATTTCCTTGCTAAGAATCCCCATGTGCAGAAGCCAGCAACCCTTTCACTGTTGTCTAAAAGGAGCCGCTGGGGACGTGCTACAAGGTCCTCCACAGCTCTCATTAACGGAATCAAGTCCCTTTTTCAGCAGGTAGTACAAGGCTTCAGACCTAAAGAGACCACCACACTGTTCTGGTAGCAAAAATATTCCCAACTCTTTGTTAAATGTTGAATTGTGCCATTTGTATGGCTCGACACACTGCTTGTAGGCAGCCTTTAGATCCTGAAATCATTTTCTTCTTTCCCCTCATGCCAGATCAATCTCCTTTTTATAAGGGACTTAGAAGAGGGCTTGCAGTCAAATGCTGGCTGCCTGCCCACCATGCAATTTCCTATTCATCCCAGAATCACAGACAAGTCTTCCCTGGCTGCCAGGGTCCCCATCTTCTCCACTTAGCATTTAACACAGCAGCATAAGAAGCAGCAAAAGCTTTACCTTAGATAACTTAAGGGTCTGGGAGTGCTTCCCTTCCATTTCTCCACTGTAGTCTTTTGGATGAGTAATCAACTCCCACTCATAGGAATAAGTGGTTCCTTAAAGAAAAAAAAGTCCAGCTGTTTGTTTTCACAGGACTGCCTTTCTGCCATGCTACAGAAAAGCAAAGGTATTAAACATTTACAAGGCACATTCTGCCACACTATGGAGAAATGAGACAGCTTGGAATTTGGGCTGCAGCCTTTTGGGAATATACCCAGGAAGAGAGACAATCTGTGCTTCTAAACACATTTACTCTGGAGCCAAAATCCATCTTTCAGGCTCTAAGGCAATAAAGAGCTTTGGAACAATCACAGCTCCAGGATAATAAGAGAGAAAAGTCTTATCAGGCCCTCAAATCCTGCAGACACAACACAAGGCCTATTTTTGAACAGGAATGCATCTGTCCTCATTGCTGCACAATGTGCCACGCTTGTCTTCCCTCTGCAGCCTCCCACTACCACTGTGGGCAGAGCTACAGGCAAGAACTTTACCAATACCTGTGAACAACCTGCATGATGAAGTGAGGAGTGTACAGAAATGTGTTCCTGGCATGTCAGCACCTCCCAAATCTAATGACTTTGTAGTGCTTTCAGTGTTTTTTGTGTCTCACTGTTTTCTGCGAGAGGCAGCATGAGGTAATAGCATAGGCTGAAAAATTTCAACAGGGAAGTGTTCTCTGACAAGACATTTCCAAGACTGTCCTTATTTAATGCCAGTTTGGCCTTTCACCATCACAAGCCCTCAGCAGAATCCCAGGGAAGCCTTACGAGGTGGTGGCTCAGGAAGCACAAATGCATTCAGCTGGACTTCATTCCTTGGCAGGGTCACTTCAACGCTGTCTCCGGCAGAAACTACCAGCTCCTTCATCACTGGGGGAGAAACACAGAATTGGAAGAGGACTGAAAAACAAAATAATTAAATACGTACATAAAACCCACCTCGGTTTCAGGCTGTGGAATAAAACCCAGCCACAAATGCCTGTATTTTGTAAACATCCCAGCAGGCAGTGTAGCTCCTGCTTTGGGTTCATTGTTAATACAAAAGCTTTACAATTTTAAGACAAGCTGAAAATGCCTCAGTCATCTCTCTCTGCAGATACTGTGCAGCTCCTGCTCCTTTTCTAAAGAGGTGACACATGACCCTTAGGCCCTGTACAGTGCAATTTATTCAGCCAGGCCCAGCAGGATGGGAAGGGGTTTACCTGATGGGTTTTTGGCAGAGAACTCAGCTGCAGCCTCATGGCACAGCAAGACAAACACTGCTCCTTACCAAACTGCAATTCTAGATCTTCACAAATATATAAAGAAACTCCAAGATCTATATGAAGAAACTCAAAACACAAACCCATTCTCTTTATTTATATTTTCTTTTCAACCACTGCTTAAGAATTTTCTCACCACTCCATTTGAAATAAATTGACAGGTAGCTTGTTTTTAAAGACTACAGGGTAAAGACTTGAAAACTATGGCTGGTAGCATTTTTTTTCCTGCTTGTTATTAGCATTAAGGTAACCAGCAAGTTTACCACATTTCTTAACGGTATCTCTCAGCTTTCTCATACTCCCCCTCCCCATTTGCTTTATTTTTGTCTTTTACTGGACCTGGGAATTAAGCATAGAAAAGAAGAATTAAAGTTGCTTTACTCTAGTCTGACCCTGTCAAAAACAATGCTTTGGGGATATGCACAAAAAATCCAAGTTTAAAAAGATGGGGTCTTTAAGCATTTAGCCCTTCTTCCATCTGTTTATTAGTTATTGGAATTAACCAGTTAACTAAAAGAATACAAATTAATCAAATTCATTCCCCCCCAGCCATTACTTCAGATCTTGGGATACTGTAACTCCATCAGTCTTTCAGCTGCAAAGAGTTCCAAGGCAAAAAGAAACCTGATCTTAGTAAAATGCAAACATAAAATGCAAACAAACAGAAAAAACAACAAACAAACAAAAAAACAAAAACCAAACAACCAACCACCAAATGAAACAAACAAAACCAAACCAAACAAAAAACCTTGTTGGAAAAACTATTCTTCCCCTCATCTTTGTATTTGTTATCAAAACAAGGAGGCCCTGGCTACTTTACTTTTCCAACACAAGCCACTGGCAACATTTAAAGTGTATTTTCCAGTTACAGCTGGGGTAAGCCCTTAAAAAGAACACTAACTTGTTAGCAAAAGCATCCAATCAGTTTCCTGCCAAAAATGTCTTTGGATGCAGCGCTTCCTTTACACTTTCCACTTGTTCCCTTGTAAGGGAAAGGAACCCTAAATTCAGAAGAAAAGCAGCTGTGAATAGTTCAGCAAACAGGCTCAGCTGAATTCTGCAATGCCACCCGACTAGCACACGCCATTCCCTGCCCGTCCAGATCCTTACAGGGTGAGCTGATGGCCAGGGGCAGTTGTAGAGCTGGCCAAAGGGCACTTTGGCTTTTAGACATTTTCAAGAGTTTAAGAAATACCAGCGTGAGCAGAGACATTTTGCCGCAGAGCAAAGCACAGGCTAATGGCCAAGCACGCTGCTCTCCACGGCCAACCTGGGCATTGACATTTCAGGGACAGAAAAGAATCAGCTACAGCCCATTCTGAGCAGACATTAAGATTTCTGCCCAACTTGAGAGAGGGCAGCGTGTCAGCACTACTGACAGAACGCTTCGCGGGACCGTGCTTCGCATCGCGTCTCAACTTTCACTTTGGGAATTAGGATCATCCTTTCTGCCTAGCTGCCCTTGGAAACAGGCCCAATGCTCACACGCAGATTTACGATGCCAAAGGTCCATTCTTGGACCCCAGGAGTTAACGGGGTCCAACCGGCACGTGCGCCGAAGCAGGTAACTCAGCACTTCAAAGGTACTGTGATTTCTGCGTGGATCTCCCGGTTTTCGGTGCTGCAATGGCTTGTCACCAAAGCCTGGGGAGATGGCACGTGCTGGAGCACTGCTGGTCTCACCTGGTGTGGTGGCAGTAGTGCTTGGCGAGGGGGCAGTGTTGGTCTGGACTGGAGAAATGCTGCCGTTGGCAGGAACTCCACTTGGCAGAGGAGCAGCCGTCTGTGCCTTCGCCGTGCTTCTCACCGGCACGGGGCTGACTGTGGGCAACGCATCCGAGGAGTGAGGATGGACCAAAGCATCATCTGGCTGCCCAGGCTTGTCCGTCTTCCCTGTGGCTACAGGACTGAAGAATGTAGTCAGCACTGATGGTTCTGGTGCAGACGTTCCCGGGTGGATCTGTAAAGGAAAATGTTGTCTTTGTTTGACTTGAACACTGAGTCTCAAGTTTTGGTTTACTGCATTTAAGTTACACTTCACCTCCTCCAGTCAGGGAGCCTGAAAAGTCCCTGGTGTGTTTTTCCCAGAAGCAGGACATTTTACTGCTTCCTCTTCTCTATCCTGCATTCTTTCTCCACGTTCTTCCTCCACAGCAGATTGGCCATTTCTAGCTCAGCTGAACACCAGTCAAGATCACAGATTTAACAAAACTCCAGTGAGTGGAGCTAGAAGAATAGGAAGCAAAAAGCAGGGACCGGGCACTGGGGTTCATTTGGGCCATTTATTTTGGCCACGTATTCCCTTTCCTAAAGCTGTGCAGTTGGCAAGCGTGGAGCGGGAGGATTGCAGTGGCATTTCTGTGTAATAATGGAATCACTGCAGCGAGAGGAAATGTATTTCGGAACAACTCTTCAAAGCAAGGTGACGTGACAAAGAGCTCCCTGCGTGCACGCCACGGGAGATGCTGCTGGGGCAGGGAGGGGAGCGTGCGGGCAGAACGTTTGCTCACATCCATACAGGATGAGCCACTTTATTGAAAATAATCAAAGTGGCAGGAACAATTTCCTTTCTTTCATCAGAAAATTCCTTTCACGGTGCCTAGCCCCATTCCAGTCCTTCGTCTGCCAGGCAATACTCTTGACAATTTACCTTCCACCACGAAGTCCATGTGTGTAGCACATTTTCTTAAGCTGACTATTTTGAGAACATCTGCTAAATATTTTAAGATGGAGCAATTTACCATCTTTGACTTGGGAAGTGTTTTGGAGCTGAATCGCCCAGCACTACTCCCCACTAGAGGAGCTGATCAAAAGCTTGTCTTGGAGGAAGTATTCTCAAGCTTTTATGCCATGCTGTTGGCATCCAGTAGAGGAAACAGGAATGGAAAAACGCTCTAGACCACGGTGGGCAACATCCTGGTCAGTAAATGGGCTGGGCTTTGGAAAACACTAAATGCCAGTCATAAAAGTAAAGCCGTGCTGCACGTACTAAACAGCCAGCCAGGCCAAGAGCAGCAATGGAGGCTCTGAAGGTTTCTCTGCAAGAAGGGTTTTTTGTCAGTCCTGAGCAAACCATTTCCTCTCCTGGTATCTCAGCTAATTCTCCCCTCAAAGAGCTTAAAACATCTCAATTTATGAGTATGTTTGATTAACATCTGAGCTTTATGAACCAGAGTCACACGCTATTTGTTAGTGTCATGGACATAAGCTGGTTTTCTCTATTTACTTACTTGTTGATGTGTTTCCTTCAGCAAAACCCTGGATTCTGTGGAACTAAGACACAGGTAAATCCTGGCCCGTTGCCCTGTGCTGTTCTTCACTGGCAGCCTGAGGACAGCAGCACCTACACCTATTCCTAACCCTGGCCAGCTCAGGACCCCGACTCCCTTTCATCAAGCATGAGAATAAGGCAAAGTTAGGACATGTGAGACAGACTGTGAGGGAAGGCAAAGGAGCAGAAAGTCTCTGCGACTGCACCCCACTTTCTGCTCAGCAAGAATCAGCCCAGATGGGTCACAACAAACACCATCACAAACATCATCCACTTCCTGGGCACAGCAGCCTCATCTCCACTTTGCTTGATAGTATTTTTCAGCGAGCCAGATGCTTCCTTGACTCACTTTTTAATGCCCAAAACCCCCTACTTTACAGTTAAGAGAGATCCTCTTCCTCCCAGAAGTCTTGGGGACAAATTGACAGCCAAATGTCTGCAGAGAGCTTGAATGAGATAAGCTTTGCCTGGGGCGACGTAACAGTCAAAAATGCCTCTAATGCTTGCAAGCTGAGACATTTCTTATCTTTACTCCATGACCCTAAATTCTTTAAAGCAAAGAACAGAAGATTTCATTCTCGGGGATAATCGAGGAGGAGACTAGAAGTTTGCCAGCTGTCCTATCTTATTAGCTTAGAAAAGGGAGAGAAGGGACATACTGGCCTTTGTGAGCATACAAGTGTCAGACACTTTTGATTCCAACCCCTAACTGCCTTTGGCCTGGGATAGGCGACTTGGTGTCCCTGCCTGAGAGCCCTATACATCTGTAAGGTGGAACTAGAGCAGCTGTGTGCATCAGAATCTGCACTGAGCCTAAGGTACTTGAAAGAAAAATACCACTGTTCTTAATTTTTTTTTTTTTTTTTACTTTAAATGGGTCTTACTTTGCTAAGCCTGGTCTCAATTTACAAAATAAGCTCTTTTTGGCTTAGATTGTGTGTCATTGGTTGTTTGCACGAGGTGACACGTTGGTGAAGACCCTTAAGACACAAATAACACAAACCATTACAGAGTTAGTGCTGGCTGTGAAGAGAGACCTTTCCTCCTTTCTTGTAGGGTAAAAAGCATCCAGCACCAGTAAGAAGCAGAACAGAAAGAGTCAAACACTGGGCTCGCTAGGGCCAATGGTAGCCAGAATTGTGAGTGCAGGAATGAGCTCCCTGTGAAGGCTGCAGCCTTTTCCAACCTGCCTGCAGAGCTGCTGCAGCGCTGCAGCCCTTCTCACCGGCAGTGCTGCTGAAGCATTCTCCCAATCAGCTAGAAAATGCATCGCTGTATTTGAGATCTGATGAGCATTTCTACAACGAGGCAGAAAAAATTGGCGCCTGGAAAATGTCACTGACTTCAAGGGAAAAGCACAAATTTCTCCTCCTTAGTCAAGGGCTGATGAGCAGGGTGAACCGTGGGTTGCCCTGAACACTCTCCTTCACCCACCTCGGCTTCCACCACGGGGCCACGGTAAAACCACAGATTAACAGGAGCACACACTAGCAAAGGACACTGCAGGGAGCTATCGGAGCTGCGAGAGGAAAGTGAAACCTCTGAATGGCAACGTGTACCTAAAACTGAGCCTTGACTTCTCCCTGAGTCTCTTGGAGCAAAGGAGAAGGTCTGCCTTGCACACGTTCAGCGCTCACTCACAGAAGAGGGGAACAGGCACATGAGTTTCTTTTGAACATGAGTTTTCTTTTCCTTTGAGAGGATTTAAGAGTCACACTGACCTCAGATATCCTTCCCCACTTCAGGTGTTGGAGGCTCCCCAGTATGCACTGCTGGGCATGTGGTAACAACCCAGTATCACCCCCAGCTTCCAGCCCTCCCGCCAGACCTTAAGGACCACAGTATTCACCTCCTGAAGCCGCACGTGCCATGTACTGGGCCAAATCTAGCCCGGGTGAAATTCTACCCATTTCACCACGTGTGTAACTTTACTTCTTTTGGCCCATAAGCAAGGCCAACGTGGAAGACTCCCTGCTTCAGTAGCTCCCTCCTGCACAGGCTGGCCACGTCCCAAGTACGCAGCCTTCCATGTCATATCCTTGGCCTGAATTAAACCGCTCTCTGATCAGCGACGCAAGGACAGCCGCAGAGCTTGCCTGATACTCTGCAGGTGAAAGTTGGATGGTTTGATAATCAAGGAATTAGCCCAGGGCTGGGCAGGACCAGCTTCAGCTCAACACCCCTGTTAAGGTGGACTTCTTAATTCTTTCTCCTCCTCCAAGACTCTCTCCTAAACCTCAAAAACGTGACTGGCAGGAATTCCATCACAGCCAGTGTATGTTGGTAAGAGGTTTTTAGTTTGATAAAGCTGCATTTTGTCAAGATGCAGATGCTTCCTACTAGCAAAAACCAGCAAGGAGACGAAAAACCTTTCCCCGGCACACATCCAACAGTGCACCTCGGTGACAACAGGAGCACTTCCTAAACATGGGAAATCCTGGATACTCAGCAACATTCAGAAGCTGATTAATCCATGTAATTTAATATTTGCAACCAGTTCCCTGGACAGGCACTGCAGAACAATAATATGACAACTCATGATGCAATGAAACAAGCAGGGAAGATATAACAACTATTACCCAAGAGCAACAGAGGACATTTAAAACCAGCAGAGAAGAAGCCTCCCCAGACATCGCACTCAAGACAACTGAGAGAATGAGGTCACTGTGTAAATCTCAAATATTAGGAGGAGGGAAGAACAGGGAGGATGGAAATGCTGCAATACTGCAGAGGAGAGAAAGCAGAGATCTTCAGTAAGCCTGAAATGCTGCAGGGCTCTGGAAAAAAAAAAAAAAAATCAAATATTTGTAAAGTTTTAGTGCATGATTTCACACCCGGGCTGCCCTGGAGCTCTCAGCAGCGTCCCTTGGCTGGTCTCCACATCCTGCTCTGCAGGGTGGTGGCTCAGACCAGTCACAGCCCTACTTGGAACCAAGGTTTGAATAGGAGGGAGAGAAACAAATTCAGTCAAGTTTCAGAACTCTAATGTGACTACAGAAAAAGACATCAGGCTTCCATGGTGCCAAATCCTCGCAACGTGGCAAAAGGTACTCGAGGAACAGTTTCACAAGGTAGACTTCTTTGTTTCACCATCATGAGCTCACAGGCTTTTTTTGGATGATAAGGCTCAAAAAACCTTTGCAGATTTAAAAATAACAACATCATTTAACAGCTCAAAAGGGCCAATTTCTCTTTAAGAGTAATACCTGGACTTACCAGCTTAACACTGTACATGTTTGGAGACTAAACTGGCTTCATTCGGCCAATGCCAACGTAAGCTTCTGTGGATTTGAGAAACCGAAGCAGTCCTCAAAAACAGAACCAAGAAGTTGGCAATAAGATGCCAACTTAAGCAGGCAGCCTGACCTGGAAGTACACGGGGAACTCCGTGTATGAGTCTATAAAATAACGTATTTAACTGCCTCGATTTGGCACTCCGAGAAAAACAGCTTATTTTATTTTGTGGATTTAAAAAGGTTCTTCTACAGATAATAGTTTTCAACTCCCAAGCAATTCCTACTGACATCACATCTCACCTTTCCTTCTCATCTGGCAAGAGCACTCTGTGATTAGACAGGGGATAAGCATTACCATGACCTCCACCTCCCCTTCCCTCACAGTTTATCCCACCTACGAGGAGGAGGGGAGGCAAAAAACCCTACTCCCCAAAAAACAAACAAAAAACCCAACCCTTGGCCCAGCCTTGTTGACAGGAGGCTGAAAAGAGGCCTCCAGAAAGGTGTCCTACCACTTGAACAGTTTTAAGTCAAAGTCTACATAAAGCAAGACTGAGCAGGAGGCGGCGAGCTGTGTGAGGCCACCAGCAGTCACACTTACCTGTGGCAAGGCAACGCCGTCTGCATCGCTCGATCTGTTCACATTATTGCTCTTAGGAGCCAACGGGAGTTTGGTTTTCTGCTCTCTCAGGTTCTGTCCTTTCTTCGGCGTGTCTTTCTTTTGATTTGGATGGTCTTCAGGAACAGGCCCCTCTGCCACCAAGCGCCTCAGCACCTCATCCCTCAAGTGCTCGGCTTCGCTTTGGCTGCCTCTGGGTTTGCTGTCGGGCGCTCCAGCAGCGGCCTCAGCGCCGGGGCTCGCTGCCCCGTCCCTTGTCAGGGGTTCCACCCCGTCACCTGCCAAGCTCCACTTCTGCAGTGACCTCCTCAGTCTTTTTCTCCTCTGGACAGGGCTGCCCCAGTCCAACCACTTGTGAAACCAGGTCTTCACGTCACCTTCTGTTTGGAACTTTAAGAAGTTCTCTGTGTTTTTTGATTTCTTTAAAAACACCAAAACAGAGTCAGAAAAGCCAGTCCTGTCTGCCTGACACATGCCAGGCAGGGTGCAGTTCACTTGGATGCACATATTTTCCAAGAACCAAAAGGCATCACAGACAGGGCTCTGGCAGCAAGCAGCCTGACAGGACCGTATGGTCCAAGATCCTTCCAGAAGCTGTAAATGGTGACCTTCCCACGACCGCAGGTGGCCACCAAACAGAACCTTCCCCGGCTCGCATTTAGATCTGTTCCAGTTTGCATCTGGGAAAGGGGAGGGAAGACAAAGAAAGACAATTCTCAATCCTTTAAAGCAGTGGATCCTCATCGTTATTGTGGAGATGAATTCAGGGCACAGAAGGAACGTGGAAAGAGGGGAGAAAGTACAATGGGGCTTCTCACCATCTACGCCCGGCCCCAGCATCCAGTACTTCCACAAGATTTTAGGCATAATCTGCCCTCCTACCAAAGGGACCACCACCCTTGGTGGCAGTAATGGAGCTAAAGCCATCTACAACAAAAGAAACGAGAACAGAACGTTCCTGTCCCCTGGCAGGACCGTAAGGCACAGACTGGACAGCGAGGCTGAGGCTCCAGGGCGAGCTGAGAGCCAGAGGCTGAAGGCAGGAGTCCCGAGCACAGTCTCTCCCAGTACTGCCTCCCTGCCCGCTGTCTGCCTCAAAGGGGAGCTCTGGAACAGCAACACTGCCTCGGTTCACAGTACGAAGGCAATTTTTCCTCTTCCCTGCTGATTTCTGAGGTCAGTCACTTATTTTGACTGAAATTGCTTCACTGGCAATTAGCTGTTACATCCAGAACAGAGCTCTGCAAGGCCTGTCCTCACCACCCGCCCCGCTGTCGTGATTCCTGCAACAGAAATTAGGGCAAATGTTGTTTTTTAAGAATCAGATCTCAGATCAGCAGCCACCACACTGCATATGGATGGGGGTTTTTTTTTCCCCCCTTAGCATGAAAAATTAAGAGTGCTTGCAGGGATCAATGGATTAAAGGCTTCCAAAATTCAGAGCTCTGCAGATTAAGGACTCCCTAAAAATAGACTACTGACCCATGGGACTGCTAAACTGAGCTGTGTTCAGCATCCAAGGGATAACAGGTCACTGGAAGATTATTTTACAAACTATGCTGCTGGACTCTGAGTAATACAGATGGAGAATATGCTCCAGATCTGTCTCCCTGCCCATCAAGGACGGAGTTCTTGAACACAACACAAACAACAAACTTTTTTCTCCGCTAAAATAGTCTGAATTTAAGTTATAATATCCCTGATCCCCATTTCCTAACAGCATATAAAGAAAAGTTCAGTAACAGTAACACACAGTAAGTATTCCAGCAACTCTGAGTGATATTGTGTCATCCCCACGTTCACTACGGCAGGAGCTGAAGAATTAATCCATGTGGATGTAGCACTACAGAGATGGTGAGAGCTCTGCCCCTCTGAATCACAGCTCATAGCCAAGGTCCAAATTAGCCACTTGCTTACAAGCGAAGGACAACGGCCACATTCACGTGCTTTGTGCGTGGAATCTCTTGCTACACCGAGAACTGCAACCCAAAAAAGGAACTTGCATCAGCACGAGGAAAAGTTTGGTTTTGAGACATTAGAAAGCAGGAAGCAAAAGTGTTATTTATAGCTTGTTGTGAAGGCAGCTCAGCACAGGCAGCCTGAAGACAGGGCTGCAGAAAGCTAACAGAGCTGCAGCAGAATGCTCTTGAGACCTCTGACCTAGTCACAGGGAGCAGAGCTGCCTCTGGGCATCTGAGCCTACAAGACAACACTTCACTCAAGTGATGTCCAACGTGTAAATGAAGCTTTGCATATGTTCAACAGAGAGAGAAGTTGAGATCAGCACCTTTAAAACCATCGCCATCCCTGTCACACTTCATCAACACGCAGCACTTCCTTCGAGAGCAAGCAGCCAGGTAGCCTGTCTCTGCCCAAGGCAGCCACCGACCCCGTTACAGTCCGAAGTGGCTGGGTTGACAGTCGCCCTGACACGACTGTCAGCACAGGCAGGGACAAGCACCTGGCACTAACCTGATGGTCCTGGAATTGGGACAGAGCATGGGGTGGATGGGGGTGTCTACACACAAGAGGTGTGTGTAGGTACACACACTCCAGTCACAGGCCAGCAGGACAGTAAATCCCACAGTCCCAGCATGGTGGGGGCTGGAAGGGAGCTCTGGAGATGCTCTGGTGCCACCCCCCTGCTCCACCCAGCAGGGTCACCCAGAGCAGGGGGCCCAGCAGCGCAGGGTCCAGGCAGGGTTGGAATCTCTGCAGAGAAGGAGACTCCACAACCTCTCTGAGCAGCCTGGGACCTGCAGGCTCCATCACCCCCAAAGCCAGTCACCAGCAGCATCACTGCCAGCAGCGCTGGGGAACAGCACGAGAAACCCGTCAGCGGGAGTGTCCCTGAGGAGGGGTTCTCTCCCAAGCCCCAGCAGCCTGCCCAGCCCAGCCCAACATGAATCACGAGACGCCTGCACGTGGGTGGACTTAGTCACATCTTCATATTGGTTTTGCTGTTTTGTTCTTCCCTAGAAGATCAGTATAAAAACCACTGCTCTTCTCAGGAACACAGGAGCTGCTGTCCCAGCACCGCCGCTCACAGCTCTGCTGAACAGCGAGGACTGGAACGGACAACAAGAGTTTCTATTAATAAACTCAGGTTTGCAGACTTGCCCAGGCAGTTAATCCCTCCCAATATTAGATTAATGATTAAAGACTTGCCTCTATAGACTTTTTAAATCTGTCACATGTAACCAATTATGTCAACGCAGCTCCTCTTACATAACTTGGCATGACCACGTTAATTTCTATGCAGCCATAATTTAACAATCCC
Organism: Megaceryle torquata; assembly: GCA_024611175.1. Lineage (NCBI taxonomy): Eukaryota > Metazoa > Chordata > Aves > Coraciiformes > Cerylidae > Megaceryle > Megaceryle torquata. The sequence goes on from JANIJG010025715.1 coordinate 18,874, forward strand.
CACTGCCTGAGTGACACAAACAAGACCAAACCAACAAAATCTCCACCATGGAAAGTGTCCACATCAGGAGAACTACGTCACACGTCATTATATTTATTTCCACACGCGCATCAGCCTTTGTGGTTTTAACTCTCCCAAGCAGACCAGCCCTGCCCAGAACACCCTCCAGACGCTGCAGCAGCCTGGTGAATGTGTCCATGTAACCAAAAAACAAAGCGAAACAACCCCCTTTTCAAATCCTTCTACCATTACAGCACAGCAACCTGCCAGCAAAAAGAAAGCTGCTGCCAGCTCTGGCACAGGTTGATAAATACTGAGGTCACCACTGCCTCGAACCTCTTAATTCACTGCAACTTGAACAACAAGGGGGGAAAAAAGGCACATAAAAATTCTTAGCCAGGATCTGGTGGATGCTACATGCACACACAGGAAAAATACCACCTCTTGGTGGGGCCTCAAAACACTCACAGGAACTTCACAAGTCTCTGAAAAGTCAGAACCTGAACTTTACAAAAGTCCAACAACAAAACCAACCACACAATCTATTACGTGAAAATTTCCATGTAAGCTGCTCGCTAGGGTATTTACTTGAGTAGGAGGCTGGTCACTCAAGTTTGAGCAGTAAATTAAAAACCAAATGTAACAATTGTCTGAAGGTAAATACAGATTATTGACATAGTGTGTTTGGCGAGAGCGTTAAACATTTGAGGGATAAAACAAGGTTCCTGCTTTCCCAACTTGCTTAGAGTATTCCTCAGGTGAAATTATTTTCCAGATTATCACTCATTCCTTTTGAAAAAAAAAAAAAAAAAAAAAGAAAGATTCTCAGCTCAGAGAAAGCTCTCTGAGATACAGGCAAGTGCCTGAAAGTCGGCACTGCGTGTGGCAACTCCTAGCAGCAGCTGGGGGGTGGACAGACAGACACCCCACTGCTGAGCGCCCAGTTACTCACAACAGCTTTTGGTTACCAGAGCAATACAGGGTTATAAGAGGGACCCCTTCATACCCCACATCCCTCCTATCCCTTTGACAGCTCATTTAGTAACTGCTAAGGGTGGAGGGTTGTTTGGGTTTTGCTGTTACGACGTCTGGCGGCAAATAATTTCACTTTCAGAATATTTTAACCAAGCGAGCAGGATAAATATCATTCAAAATACAGACACAGTCCCCGAGAGAACAGAAGAATCACCTGCTGAGGAGCACAAGGCACACAGGCACACGCACAGGTAGAACAGCCGCAGACTCCTCGGCTCCCTGGCAGGTTTTCCCAGGCAGTATCGACACGGAAATCGAGCACTAATGCTGAACTTGGCTTCCAACCTCTTCTCCATGGCCTTTGTGGGCAGCAGCAGGGTTCTAGAAACACATAAGACATGGAACACAAAACATCCACTGATATGTTCTTGCACAGATCCAGTCGACACCAGAAGAGCACAGAGCATTTCGGAGCAAAAAGAATGTCTTATCTTATCTGCTGTGACTTAGCCCAGCTGCTGCTAAGTAACTATCAGCATACGATAGCGAAGCGAAACCCAAAGTGGCAAAGTTCCCAGTGCTGAACGGCCACGGGCCACCACGATGGCCCTTCCATCACCCTGGGGACCTCCTCCTCCAGACCCCACTGCTGCCAGGGGCAAAACATCCAAAGTCAGAGTCTACTGGATTCCAAAGAAACATGTGGGAAACACCAAACGCTCCATGGGGAACGGACACCCAGCCCACAGCGCGAGCGGCGGAACAGCCGGCGCAGCTGCCCGGCGATGTCATCGTTGGGGCTGGCTGGTACCAGCCACAAACAAAGAGAAGCAAGAAGACAACAATGCGGAGAAACACGGAGCTGAGGACCTGTTTTGCCCCCTATTTTGCTCTGCAGGGCGGAGATGGTGAAAGCACTGATGGCCCTTCCCAGCCTTTCTAGAGCCAAAGGCTCTTTTACAGCCTCACGGATACTGAAGTCTACATTAGCTCTGGTTGATGCGATGTGAGAACACCGATTGTTTTGCAAGTGATAAGCACTAACAATTATCAAAGAGCAACGAGGCGCCATGAGGCACAAGGAACTAGATCTGCCATTTCTGAAGAATGAAAAGGGAAGGTTGTTGCAGATCTGACTCAAAACACTCTCCCTTTGGAAACCCCGAGGGAATTCCACTCCACGGCTCCCGTGAGCTGCAAGAGCACTGGCGGGACGAACACGGGAGGAAGCCTCCCGACGGGAGATGTAAAACCGCGGCCGTTCAGCCAACAGGTCCATAAGGAAACTCCCCCCCTCCGGTACCCTCTCCCCGGTTCCCTCTCCGCCAGCCCCTCGCTCCTCCGGGGCCACCCCCACCGGGCCAGACGGCTCGGTGCACGCTGCCCGCGGAGACTCGGGGCCGGGGCTCGCCCCGCGGCTGGCAGGACACACCGAGAGCGGAGGCCCCGGCGCAGAGCCTCCCGCAGCCCGTCAGTGCCCCCGGGGCCGGGCGGGAGAAGGTATCGCGCCGGGCCGCCGGCGGGTACGTACCAGGGGCGCATGGCGAGGCGAGCGAGGCGGCTCCTCGGCGGCCTCAGGCGGGAGGCAGGGCCGGGCACCGGGCGGGGCCGGGGCTCCAGCGCGGCGGGCCGGGGGGCAGCGCGGCCTCCTGCCCCGCGGCCATGGCGGCGGCGGGCGCCCGCTCACCCCTCACCCGGAAGCTAAACCTCCACCTCCCGGAACCGAGACCGGGACCACCTCCGCGGATGCCGCCCGGTTAGCGCCGGTCTCCCGAGCCAGCTGTCCCGGGTCACAGCGGCGCGGGGCGGGGCCGCCCTCCCGCGACCGGCGGGCAGGAGGCCGCGCAGCCACAGGTGATTTGCCCACAGGCCGCGCGGAAGCGATGGCTTCAAGGACCGCCTAACAAGACGGCAGGTGATTGGCCGGCCAGCGGTTAGCGGCGCAGGGGTTGGCTGAGAGGTGCCGCGGGCGGAAGGAAGGAGCTGAGACAGCCCTGGGGCCAACCGCCCTGCCCGGCCATGGCGGCGGACGGGGAGTCCGGCGGCGGGAAGGCGACGCTGAAGAGGTGCCTGGACGTGCTCAGAGACGCCAGAAACGACAGCGAGCAATTCGCAGCTCTGCTCCTGGTGAGAGGATCCCCTGTGGGGCCATCGCCGCGGGAACGGGCAGGGGCACGGTGAAGCCCGCCGCGGGGAAGCGAAGCGGCTGAGCAGCGTTGGGGTCTTCGCGGCAAGTTGCTCCAATGTCTCAGTGTTACAGAGTCACAGACGGGCTGGGGGCGAAAAGGGACTTTTAAAGGTCATCTGGCCCAAACCCCCTGCAGGGTCATCTGCAACCAGAGCAGGGTACTCAGACCCCCGGCCAACCTCCCCTGCAATGGTGCCAGGGATGGGGCGGCCACCACCTCTCTGGGCAGCCTGGGCCAGGCTCTCAGCACTGCCCTCTCTCGAGACTGTGTTCCTCTCAAGAAGGTGAAGGGGGTAGCCTGGCCTTGGCTGTGCTGGGGGTTAGTCAGCATTGCCACATGCTGGTAAAGCTCTGGATTGGCACTCAGACCAAGCACCCAGCATGGTGGCCAGGGGTTCACTTTTCTCTACTGAGGAAAGTCATTTAGACTTATTTTACCAATTCAATCCTGTAAATTTAGCAAAGCCTCCTGCTGTGCACTGACCCCTGGTTCACCTTACAGGTGACCAAAGCAGTCAGAGCTGGAGAAGTAGATGCTAAGACCCGCCGCCAGATCTTCGATGCGATTGGATTCACCTTTCTGAATCGCCTGCTCATCTCCAGGCAGCCCCCGGAAGGCTGCCCCGAGCACACCTTCCGGGCACTGGGCCTCACTCTGCTGGCATGTTTCTGCACCGATCCAGAGCTGGCTGGGCACTCCCAGATGCTGAACAAAATCCCAACCTTCAACGACATCCTGGTTTCCCCCTGCACTCCGGACAGCACGTCCATGATCGATGACGTGTACCAGTGCCTGAGCGCTGTCATGGCCACTGACAGGGGCCCCAGAGAGTTGGTGACCAAAGGGACGGTGTCTGCCCTGTGCCAGGCCTATGTCAATAGCAGTTACGGCTCTGACCGTGCCCTGGCACTGCTCCTGGGGCTGCTGGCCATAGCAGAGGCCAAGTGCTGGCAGAGAGATGCTCCACACCTCCTGGCTGTGCTGAGCAAGATCTCTGATGATTTTCTGCAGAGCAAAGACATGACCAAATTTGAGTTGTGTGAGGTTCTGCCTCACTTCATCCCCCTATCCCCACCGCTCACACAGGACTCGCAGGGCTCCGAGTGCCTCCCTAGGCTTTACAAAGGGCTGTCTGACATCCTGGGCAGTAAACTCAGCCAGTCGCAGCGGGACCCTGCTCTGAAGCTTGCTGCCTGCCTTGTGCAGGCCTGTGGGTCAGAGTGGATCCCAGCAGGGAGTGCTGGAAGCAAGTTCCTGGCCCTGCTGGTGAACTTGGCTTGTGTGGAGGTCCGCCTGACCCTAGAGGAGCCAGATCCCTTGCAGGTGGAGGGGAAAAAAAAAGAAGTGGTAACAGCCTGTTACATCCTGATTGAGATGGGGATCCAGGAGTGCCTGAGAGAAGAGAAGCCGCTGCTGGAAGAGGTGCAGAAAATGCAGCTCATGAGGATCATGGAGGAGGCATTTGGAGCTGTGATATTCTACTTGAGACAGGTAATGCAGGGCTCTCAAGCAGAGAGCAGCATCTTGGGGGTTTCTCTGGGATGCTCAGCAGCTTGTGGCTGTAGCTGTGTAGAGCAAAACCTGCATCCTGGCCCACTGTGGTTTCACACCCACAGTAGCTCGCTGGGACAGCCACCCTAACACACTGTTGTCTGGCTGCTTTACTTCATGCAGGTGGAACAGGAGGAGCTACAGGACCCTTTTGTGTTCGCTTCTGTTCGAGTCCTTGGAGCCTGGATGGCAGAAGAGACATCCTCCCTCAAGCAGGAAATCTGTGAGCTCTTACCTTTCCTTGTTCGTTATGCCAAGAAGCTTTTCAAAGAGAGCAATCCAACCGCAGGGCTTCCTCAGCCAGAGCTGGTCAGCAGTGAGGGCTCTGCCTTACCCCAGGATGTTCTGAGGTGTGTATGTCAAGCACAGAGTTGATGTATTTGAGCACAAACCTGCTCAAATCTTTTTTGATTTGCAGTTCTCCCTGCAGTGCTAATTCCATGGCTCTTTCCCCCTCGAGCTGGATGTAAATACAGGGCTTGGACCCATTCTGTCTCACATTCCCACTTTCTTTCCCCTTCCAGATTTCTGCTGCCTGGCTTCTGCCATTTAACAGCAGAGGACAGGCCCCGGGACATCCTCATCTCAGAAGGGGCACCAGCACTGCTCTGCGAGTACTTCCTGCATCAGTGGGAGGTGCTGACCTCTGAGTCGGGGTCCCTGGCTCTGCTGACAAGCGCTGAAATGAGTCTACAGACCATGTGTGGGATCTTCCTTAACCTGGTGGTGACTGCACCAGACCTTGTCAGGTAACAGAGCTGCAGGGGCTGGCTTTAAATGTCATCAGTGGGACGGAAGAGGGTGCCTCGTGAAGTGAGCTCACAGGATCTTTAGACACCCTGCTGAAAAAGGGACATGCCTTTTTTAACACTGGTTACATTACTTTTTTGGTGCTGCATTTATTTAACTGTGATGTTTTAGGGTGGTTCTGGCTCTGCTCAGGAAACATGTCTCAGGGTTTGCTTTCTCTCTAGGCAAGACAAAGCCTTTTCATCCTTGATGGACATGTTGCTGAAGTCTCTTCCGCTTCTGCTGCCCCAGAAAGATCACCTGGTTCTAGCAGCCAACATTGCCACGCTGGGCCTGATGATGGCCAGGATCCTCGCGAGTTCAGCAGGTAAGAAGAGCTCCCACTGGCTGAGTTGCACATCGCTGGGCTCAGGCAGGGACCAGGGTCTGGGTGATTGGACTGGAGAAAGCAAATAGAAGGGAAATAGGTCCAGATTCTGTCATTGGAAAAGTGACAAACCCAACAACCTGGAGGAGCAAGGAATGTGCAGAAAATTCATCAAGCTGATGCGCCGAGAGGAGGAGCTTTCTAGGGCAGGAGGGTGGTGTTGTGCCCTCCCTGCTGCAGACAGACCCACCAAAGGGTCCCTCCTTCCTCAAGCTCTGTCTCAAGTCATTCATCTCCTTTTCCTTCCAGCTCTTCAGGGGACCCAGCCTGCCAAGGAGTTCTTCAGCGCAGCCATTCGCTTCCTGTCCGAGGCCCACAGCGCCCAGGCAGACCCGGGTAGCGAGGGCCTGGCCGCAGCAGTGTCCCCTGCCTATGTGAGCGCCTGGACCGACGTCAGCGAGCTCTGGTTCCTGGGGATGCAGGCCCTGGCCGGCTGCGTGCCGCTCTTCCCCTCCCTGCCACCAGCCATCCTCCAGGCACAGTGGCTGGAAGACCTCTCGGCGTTCCTGACCCGCGTCACTCCAGCCTCAGTGGATTTTGAGCTCATCGCCGCTTTCCAGGGCGTGTTGGTAGAGCTGGCGAAGGCCAGCAAGCCGTGCAGGGACGTGATCTTGTCACACCACGGTGAGGAATGGGCCAACCTGTATGGCATGGCAGCTTTGGAACAGTGTCTGTCCGAGCCATGAGGAACCAGCAGCGCCTTGCTGGGGGAAGTGAAGCCAGACACCTGCACCAGACCTGCTCAGTATTTCTCACACCCTTTGGTGCCAGGTGGGGACAAAAAAAAAAAAGACCCAAAACACCTCAATGACTAAAGTGTGTCCAACTGGAGTGATGCAGTGGAGCTCAGCAGGATTTACACTGTCCACAACCTGATGTGCAGGACTGTTGCTGCTTCAGAACGTTTCAACACACACTTGCTCGACCTTCTGTCACTATTTCTTTCAAAATCCAGCCTGCTTTGTTATTAAAGATGTTTTCTCTTGCTGTGTTTTTCAAACTCCTGCAGTATTGGGAATTATTTCTGCCCAGGGCCCTGGGAGGTCCCCTGCTTCTCCCATTAACATGCTCTCCCCCTTTTGTCCCCGTAAGCCCCTTAGAATGTCACCTTATTTTATGCCTGTGTTAGTAAAGCATTAGTAAAACTACACGTAGACAGCTGCAAAAGGCAGGAACGGGAAAAGCTTTAAAATTTACTGCTAGCAGTAAGAAGAACTCTTAACTTGGCACTGGCCTGTCCCCTTCTGCTGTAAAGATGCAGACCACCCCCCCCCCCAGCTCATATCCACAGCTGGTACCATCACCCCAAATTCACACCCAGAAACCCTTCAGAGCAGCTCTTGCTGTTGCCTCTTTTGCCTCAAAACACACACCCAAGGCACAGCCGCAGGGATTTCTATTTGCTCAGCTTCCCTCTCTGCAGGGAGGGGATGTAAGAGGGTGGGATGGGGGGAGCTTTTCACTCGGCGAGGGAGTTCAACCTGCAAAGACCTGAGCTCTTTGAAACCTTCAGGTACGGGCTGTGAGCGCAGAAATAGTGAATTCCACCTCGCCGACTCCCTGCAAACCGCGGAGTCACCTACTTTAGGGAAGAGAACAGCCACACGTACAGTGGGAGTAAATCCCTTGTACCACTGGCCTCGCAGCCCGAGCTACCAGCTCCGGGGTGCCCGGGGAGCCTGAGCATACCCCTCCCGCACCCCGAAAGCGCAGCCGGGCCCGGGAACGCGGGAGCTTGGCTGGCTGGGGATGGCTCCTGCCAGGCACAGCTCCCTGCTCGGGCTGCAGGAGCTTTTCCACCAGGTGTCAGTCGAGGAGCTCTTTGGGAGCAGCCGCCTCGCCGGGACCGGCTGTGCCAGACCAGGGCCCCGATCCCGGCTGCCCGCAAAACTCACATCCCCCAGACTGGGGAAACGCCTGAGAGAGAGAGAAATCAAGCAAGGAGCTTCAAAGGGGGAGCTGAGTCTGGGGGTATTCCAGCTTTATACCATAGCTTAAGCTCGCTGCTTTACGAAAGCAAACGGCTGGCAGAGGAGGCTCGGGAAAAGTACTTTTGGGCTCTTTCCAGCTCATCCCCGAAAAGTCAGTGCAAGTTGGAACAGAGGGAGGTGCCGCCAGAAGAAAGTGATGCAAGAAACACGCAAATGAGCCTCCTGGCCTCGGAAAAGAGCAGAGCTCTGCTGGAGCGTGGGCTGGGAGAGTCTCCCCACCCTGCCAGAAACACCTCATCCCAGCGCCCCCAGGAAACAGCAGCGCCTTGGGAGAGGCAGAAACACACTTCAGATTGACAGGGGAAAAAAAAAATAGTCACCCAAACCCTCCAGTACTTTACCTTAGACTGTTCCCAGTCCTGTGTGCCATTCTGCCTCTGGTCAAAGGGTGCAGGCTTCCCGCTAACGAAAGGCTTTCATTAGCACTAACAGGAGATAACACACAGGAGGGTACTCTCCTCTCCCCCCAGCACAGCACTGGGCTCGCTGTAGTTTGCTGTGCTGGCTTGGCCATTGCTCATCCCCACAGGCAGTGGTAGGAACTTCCACAACACCTGACCTGAGATCCAGGCTGGACCTGCAGGACCCCTGCAAGACCAGAGCAGTCCTCGACCCAGAGGCCTTTAGGCTGCTGGTCTGTAATTCCCAGGCAAGCTAGCTGGGAACAAAACAAATGCCTGGGGAAGTTCTCCCTTTTATCCCTCACCACATCCCAGGGCAGTGGGGTTTGGCCATCAGCAGGTGCCTGGAGAGGATCACCTGTCCCTCATTCTCATGTTCTTCAGTGGCAAGTCCTATCAGGTGTGGGAAGGACCACCCATACCTTGCCAGAGCCAGACCCTCCCAATGCTCCGGTTGGCTTATCATATATTTGTTTCTTTCCATCATATGAAGCAGACTCCTCTGGGCTGCCCATGAGCTGACAGAGGATGGGACAAGACATCAGCCTTGCTCTGGGATGTTATATGGCTGAGTGCCAGAGGGGATGCATTGTGTAGATGCCAGGGGTCCTTGAGCAATGTCAGGCTTCTCTTGTGCTAGGACACCATTTTCCAAACGCATTTTCTCAGAGCACCCCTAAAAGGCTGATTTCCCTCCCCAAGATTCCTGGGTTCTAACAACGGGGAGCACAGCACGTTCAAGATGGTAGAGCACCAGAGCTGGTGGAGGCCTTGTGCCATGTGGGTGTCTCTGTTGGCTCTGCTGGTGCCAGTCTGCAGGCCCCAGCATGCCTGGCACAGCTCAGCCCAGCGGGAGGGAGGGAGGTAGGGAGGCGGTGCCCCAGCAGCCAGGCGAAGGCTTCAGAGGCTGTGTGGTGGACTCCTCAGCCACCCTGAGCTTTGTGAACCCAACCACAGGTTCCGTCACCAGCAGCTGGGATCTGCAGACATCAATCCTCTAGTGCCAGAAAGGTGGATGATGGCATCACCTAATGTCCCCTGTCTGCCGCAGCACTTTGAGATCCCAGCTTGGAGAGGGATTGCAGCCAGCAGCACCCAGAGTAAGCTGTGCTTTACCTCCCAGTGCATTTTCAACACCAGGGTGAGCTCTCCGTGAACAAGATGATTGTTCACCGTGGCTTTTACAAGACAGATAAGACCCCAGAGGAGCAGATGCATATTCTATTTTGCTTTAACAGCTTAAATTTCATAAAGCCATTGCAAACCTAACCATGCCATGTATTATCTTACAGTGTTTATTCATATCACCCCAAAAGCACCGGCAATAAAATTAAATATTTCATAAGGTTGTTATTTGGCTGCTGCGCTGCAGGAACCAAGTGCAGCCCCCTCCCACAAACCTCTTGCCCTGAGATGTAGCAGTGGTGGTGAGGGTGGGAAGCCTGAGCAGTGAAGGGGCTGCCCCACTCCTTAACCACCCTTCCCAGAGTCCCCATCCTTCTCCCCAAAGCCCTGCCTGGCTCTCCAGCCCCACACCAAGGAGCTTCCTTCCCTACCTGGACTCCTGAGGAGGGAATGTGGGAAATGGTAGGAACAGCCCACATCTCTCTGGGGTGTCAATGGGAGCTGGGATTCTGATAAAAAAACAGTTCATCTTTGGCTGGGGCAGAAGGCTGTCCTCAAAAGTTTGGTCTCTGTGCTCATACCACTCTGCTCAACAGGTATTTTCACCGCTGACCCCTAAAAGCAGAGGTTGCTGCCTCGAGCCCCTCTCTCACACCCCTGGAGGAGCCAAAATGCACATTGATCCCCCTGGGAAGGAGCACTGGGACCTTTGTTACAAAACCAGTTTTTCAGAGATTTCTGGCTTGGGTGCAAATGCAACAAGTGGCCCCTGGGGTGGAGACGTGGCCCGGACCATCAGCAAATGCTCCCGATAGCTGGAGGGCAAGGGGGCAGCTCTCATGTTGAGGGCCTAGGCTCGATCACATCTCTGAGGTAGCAAACACAAAGGACATTTGGCAGCACAAAATATAAGCTCAGTTGAATGTGCCCATGGTCCTTAAACAGGGAGGCTAAAGAGCAAGTAGTGGGGAGCTATGTTAGAGCCCCTGCATTTGGATGACCCCCAGCAATTGCTCTGGCCACACTTGAACCGGTAACAGAACCTGGCAGCTGCTGGGACAGCATGTGCAGCACCCAGTGTGACAGTCCTTGGCCCTGCCTGGGACCTTGGGACAGCAGGTGAAAGGGAAGAACTGTTCACTGTCACCACTGGTGGTACCAAGGTGGAGGAGCTGGCGGTGGGGAGAGGAATGGTCAGTCCTCGCCTTTGGCTCCCAGGAGCAGACACAGCCACTCTGGTCTGCCATGAGGTCCCTTGTTCCCTTCCTGGGCACTGCTGGGTTGGGGGGTGAGACCACCTGGCCCCCTTCCCCCATCCACTGCATTGCCACAGTCCCAGTTTGACCAGCGAGGTCAGTGGCAGCAGTGCAGCTTTGCCTTTTGTTTTTCCTTCCCTTTGTCTGCCAGTGTTGCAGGTTTCCTCTGTTCTGTCTCACTTTGGGGTGGAAACACGGCTTCCCTCCAAGCTGTCACTGGGGAGCATCTTCCTGCTTTCCCTGTGGTCCTGCACCCAGGCCAGCTCATGGCTCTCCCCCCCCCGCCCCATTTTGCACCGTTTCACCTCTTTCAGATGAATAAAGACTCAACATTATATGGACTAGACGAGCAAGGGACGTTAAGAATGAACTGGAACATAACTGCAAAATACAGCATGTCCAATCCAATTTTTCCTAGCAAATGAAATGGATCTGGTGGAAAATAAATACAGAACTTTGAGGAGCAGCGTCCTTGAACAGCATTTGAGGGGGATGAAGAGATTTGAATAGATCAGCCCTTTACACCTCTACACATTCCTCCTCCCCCCCTTAAATGCCATCTTTAATAGAAATAAATTAGAATAAATGATCAGCCCTTGCCTCCTAAAGACAGGTGGCAGGGTAATATTAAAAGAAATGAATAAAAAATCATTTAATGAGCATTGTTAATTAAACCTGGAAATCAAAGAGGTCTGAGTTGTGGGAATTCAGAGGAAAAATGAAAATGAAGGGAGCTGTAGCTCGGGGCAGGAAGAGTGGAATTAAATTAAATGCAATGTGGGATTGTGTTTGTTAATGTCGATCACACATTGCAGCGTGTTGCAGTGGGGGGAAAGGGCTCGTTCTCTGCTCACACACAAGTTACGCGCTGCCTCCAATGGAAACTCCCGCGCAGCAACGGGCAGCACGGTGAGACCGCGGGGACCCCGCGGGGACACGGCCCCCACGGAGCCCCGTGGGCCGTGAAGGGCGGGGGGCGGCAAATGAGCGCGGGTGTCCGTGTGTCAAGACTGTGTGTCGGGGTGTGCGGGTGCATCACTGTACCGGCGTGGGCGTGGGTAGTCCCCTGTCACCGGGGGGGTCAATGGCCGCTCATCCTGCCGGTGCCCGCTGCCCGGTGCCGCGCTCAGGGGTCCGGTGCTGCGGGCCCGCCTCGCCCTGCCCCGGAGGGAGGGCCCAAAGAGAGGGAGGGATGGAGAGGAAGAGGGAGGGATGGAGGGGAAGAGGGAGGGATGGAGGCAGGCACGCTGCCTGTCGTCGCTCCTCGATTTCCTCGGCTCTGTCTCGCCCGGCGCACGCCCCCCCGGCCGTCCCTTCGGGCAGACAGCCAGGCCTAGAGCACCCACAGGCACCTCTTACTCTCTGTCTCCAGGCCCGGGCTGGGGCTCCCCGCTCCCCGTCAGGGAGGAAGCGCCCCGAGTGGAGCCCCGGGGTCTCACGGCAGGACCGGCCCCGGGCCCCGCTCCAGCCGCCGTCGGGCGGAGGTTTCAGCTGCCGCCGGGGCCCTCGCTGTGCTCACGGCCGAGCCCCCGCTCCCTGCCCGGGCTAATAAAGTCAAACCGTAGAGCACCGGTGCTGTCCCGCAGCCCGCCCGCAGCCCCGGGCCAGACCTCGGGAGTCTGTCCCTGGGGCGCTCCCCGACAGGGCTCTCAGGCGGTGCGGCCCGGGGCAGGGGGACCTGAGGGTTGGCACCGGGGAAGTCGGGTATACGGCACAGTGTGACACGGGAGCGGAGGGAGCAGGGTCGCCCGACGGCGCGGGGAGCGTCACCGGCCACGGTCCCGGGGGCAGCGGGCACCCTTCGCTCCCCGCTCCGGTCGCCTCCCGCCGCCGTCCCACTGCGCCAGCCGCCGGGAGCCGTCGGGAGCCGTCGGGGCCCCGCGGGAGCGGGCGGCGCGTCCCCGTCCCCGCGCTCTGACGCGCGCTCCCGTAGCGGCGGGCGCGCCCCCGCCGCTATAACTGGCGTGCATGGAGTCGGGGCCGGCGCAGAGGAGCGGGCGGGCGATGGGAGAAGCCGCTCCGGCGGGATAGAGGGGCGGAGACGGGGGCACCCCCGGGGCCCGGCCCGCCCGGGGCTCGCCGCGGGCCCGCACCGATGCTAGTGCACAGCTACCCGGGCATGGTGAGTGCGGGCCGGGGCGCGGGCGGGGCGGGCCGGGGCGCGGCGCGGGCACCGAGCCGGGGCCGGGACGGGGGGTCGGGGTCGGAGGTTCCATGCCCGACTCACCGCCGCTGTCTCCGCCGCCGCAGGACCGCGCCGAGGGGCTGCCCGGGGCGCCGGCCGGGGCCCGCCTGCCGCAGCTGCCCGCGCTCAACCAGGCGCCCTACGGCTCGGCTCCACCGCTCTGCCACACGCCCGCCGCCGACTTCCAGCCGCCCTACTTCCCCCCACCGTACCCGCAGCCGCCGCTGCCCTACCCGCAGGGCCAGGAGCCCGGTTACCCGCACCTGGGGGACCCGTACGCGGCGCTGAGCCCGCTGCACCAGCACCAGCAGCCCGCCTGGCCCCCACAACGCGGCCGGCAGGACGACGCGGGGCTGCTTTCACAGACCCATCGCGCCCTGGGGCTTGACCCCCGCCGCGAGTACCCCGCCGTGCCCCGCTTGCTCCACGGGCTGCCCGACGGCGGACACGGCCTCGCCGACGGCCCGCTGGGCCTCCACGGCCTCGGACACCACGGCATCGAGGATATCCAGGTACCGGGAGACGGAGGGAGGGTACCCGGAGGGAGCGGGCAGGGACAGCTGGCACCGATGCAGCCGTCGCCTGTGCGCCCGGAGAGGGGGGGCTCGGCCAATATGGGTCGGGCCCCGCGGCGTCCATATCCCCGGGCAAGGAGGTGCGGGCCCTCGGGCGCTCGTTACTGGAGGTCGTCGGTGCCCAAACGATCCCTCCTGTGCGGGGGACAGCAGATGGATCGGGTCCTAGCCGCGATGTCCCCACGCCCCGAGCGGCCGGTGCCCGTTCGAACCGGGAGCTGCACCGGCTGACGGCTCTTGCTTCGGTGCTTTCAGGCCGTGGACGACGGCGGGATGAACCTACTCGATCAGTCCGTGATCAAGAAAGGTAAGAGCGCGGCGGCGGCACCGCGGAACGCGGCACCGGGCCGGGCTCTACGCCCGGCTCCTGCCCTCGGGGCTCCCCCGCGTCGGGCTCTCCCATCGTGGGATCGCTCCCCTCCCGTCGTGACGGGCTCTCTGCTGTCCCCGGCGAGGCTGAAACGAGAGCAGGGGGTCCCGACGGGCCAGCTCGTCCGTCCGTCCCCGGCCCGCTGGGCTCCCTCGGGCGGTACAGACGCCACCGCTCCGTCCTGGTACCGGGGACCGAGGGGCTTGGACGGGCGGACCTGGCTATTGGGGAGCCCCGGGTTCTCACCCTACCGGCGGCAGCGGACGGTTTGCATGGGAAGCCCCGGGGATACCCCGGCAGGGCTCAGCGACAGCTCCCGGCGCTCTCAGTCCCGGCGGCGGGGGACGCAGCCCGGGCTGCGCACGCCTCCGGTGGGGAAAGATCAGGGCCGCGGCGGAGCGGGCCGGTTCGGCGGGACTCGTACCGGGAGAAGGACTCGTTCAACGGGGGTGAGGATGTGGCGCGGCTGTAGGAACCGGTGCTGCCCGTCCCTGCGGCCGGGGAGCATCCCGCATCCTGCCCCAGCTCGCCTCTCGCTTCGGCTGCAACTCGGGCCGGCGGGGACTTCCCGCATTCGTCTTCAGAAACGGGGCTATGCCCCGGGGACCGGCGGGGAGCCCAGCCGCTCCCTCCCGGTGCCGGAGCGGTGATGCGGGGCTGCGGGCAGAGGCTCCGCACGGCCCCGGTGTCTCCCGCCGCCCCTCCTAATTTACCGCCGATTCTTCCCCCACTTGCCGAACAGTCCTCCTGCTTCCAAACAAAGCCCCGCGCTTAAACCAGCTCAACTCCGTCAAATATTTTTCTAATAAGAACTTCAGCGGGGGCATTGCTGGCAGCAGGGGGAACGTGAGCGATGTACGCGGCTGTTCGGGGCCGTCACTCGTACGAAAAATTCAAGTGTTGCTTTTGGCTTCTCCCTGCGATTTTTTACAAAAAATATATGTAGCTGGAAAGGACACGTTCAAGCGCTGCTCCACAGTTCCGTCTCCAAACGAAACGGCGGCTGCTCGTGAGGGCTCGGCGAGGGGTTACCGCGGATTGGGCCGGTTCCTGCAGCACGGAGGTTGCGGGGTTGGTGGGGTAAACCCCGAGCACCCCCCGGGGCAGGGGGGCTGGCTCCGGCTCGCCCGGGCAAAACGCCGCTGAAAGTGAGAGGGTTTAGGTCCAGGGCTGCAGCGAGCTCCGGCCCCAGTCCCTGCCCCGGCGCCGGTCTCTTCCTTCCCCGGCTCGGGGGACGTTTCCCCCGGCCCGGCCGCAGCTGAACCCCCGGTAACCGCCCAGCCCCAGCAATCCGCGAGAAATATCCCGATCGTGCGGCTCTTCCCTCGCCGACACCGGCGGTGGTTACGCTGGGGGAGCAGCGTTCACAGTGCGTTTCAGACCCCTTTCCATAGAAACTGGGATTCTAGTATCACGGCTTCATTACACGCGGCGTTTCAGTGGAGCATTAATGACCGTAATTATTTTAGCTTTAATTAGAACACATGAGAGGCGTTTCATTAAATATCCTTGCATGAGAAATGGTTGCAAGAAGCTGCGGGGTGTGTTGGGCAGGAGCGTGCGTTCGCTGGTCCGTGTGTACCAGCAGCGCTGGGGGTACTTCATAAAACACCCTGCAACGAGAATATTTGTCTGGAAGTTCAGTTGAAGTTACAGTGGGTTTGGTTCTTTTGTTTTGTTGTTGGTTGGTTGGTTTTTTTTTTTTTCTCTTCCCTCCTTTTTTTTTTTCTTTTTTTTTTTTCCCCAAAGCGCGCCATTACTTAGAAATTTTTGTCTCTCGTCGGGAGGATTTGTTGTTGTTTAGTGCCAGGTTTGTGCCTGGAGAGCTCTCATTCGGGGAAGGGAAAAAAATAAAAAAGTAATAAAAATTTTAAAAAAGGAGAGGAAAGAAAAGAAAAGAACCCTGTCTGAAAAGTGGGGCTTCTGGGTGCAGGTCTGCAGCCCCTGTTCCTATGGACTCTTCCCACTTCGGTTCTCTTTTGGGTTTTTTGTTTGTTTGTTTTGTGTGTGGGCTATTTTTGTTTGGTTGGTTTGGTTTTGATTGTGTTGGGTTTTGGTGTTTTTTTTTAACTCTCCTTTTCCCCTGCTATGTTTGGAATAAAGATGCAAAGTATATTTTGGAAAATAACGAGGTTTCGTCCGCAGTTTGAGGGCGATGCGCTGCCCGGATGTCCCCGGCTCTGCTCGGCAGCTCGAATCCCCGTTTGCTGGAGCTGCTGAGAAATCGATAAATCCGAAGCAAAGTGGATTTGCTTCGGATGGAGGCGTAGAGAGGAGGGTTCCTTGTAGCGGCGGCAGCACCGTGGGCCGCATCCTGCATCGGGGTTCGGGCCGGGATCCGGCGGCGTTCCGATCGCCGTCCGTCCATATTTCGATGCCCGCGTTGCCACTGGAAGCGATGCCGCAAAACGGGCGAGTTCTTATCAAAAAGAAGTTATGGGGAATTCTGGAAGCTGCAGCGGGGGGGGGTCCCGAACTCCCCCGGTCACCGGGTGTGCGGATCCCCCAACAACCGGGGGTTTGCTTCGCGTCGGGGGAAGCTCTGCGAACGGGAGGAAAAGCCGCTGCCCTCCGTGGCACAGGGCGAATTCATTCCTTTCCTGCCTGCTTTATTTATTTATAAATATATAATACGGGTTCGTTCTTACTTCCCTGGCTCCGTCTGCTTTGAGCTGACTCCCGGAGTCACAAAAGGGGCGAGAGGTGAGCCCGAGGTGAATCCCCGGACCCCGCGGCCGGAATGAATTACACCCTAGGAAAAAAATAATAATAATAAATGAAAACTATCGGATTGAGCTCCCGCGCTGTTTCCAGGCAGCGGGGTTAAGGAGGCGTGGGGGTTGACGGGGGGTTTCTCGGCTAGCGTCTCTCCGTGGGGAGCGAGGGGAAAGGGGGAAAAAGCGCAGTTTTGTCATAAATCGCGCCGAGATCTCAAATACCGCACCGGGGATGATTAATCCTCGAATTCCTGACGGTACGGCCCTCGGATAGAAATCTGATATAAACCCCTGCATGTGAAAACAGATAAATCTCTCCTTAATTAGTTGCCGAGATACTGTTGTCCCGGTTCAACAAAATATAAATCACCTGCCCCAAATCCCTAAAGCTACCGTTTAACTCCTCTGCTTAGAGGCACTTTTAATTCAGGGACTCCCAGTCAAAGCCAGCACGAACCGGGGGGCGAAGGGCCCCGTCCCCATCGCGGGGGGCTCTCATTGCAAATGTCCCCCCACCAGCCCGAACGGGCCCCGGCAGCGGGAAGGAGCTGCCGGGAGCCCCGCAGCGCGATGCCAGAATATCCCTGGCTGCGTGTTCGCTTTTCCTCTTTTTCCTTCTTAAGTCAGCTTCAACGATTTTAGCAGTTCACGTCGTTACAGGGGATTTAGGGGGAGATCTGAGGAGTGCAGCGGCTGATACACCCCGGGGCTGTTTTCCCGAGCCCCTTTTACTGGAGGTGGCCTTGAATTTAGCAAGGGGGGCTATTACCTCAGTAAGGACCCAGGGGGGCGGCCCCGGCGGGGGGGACAGTGCTGGGAGGCAGAGCCGGGCTGAAAACCGGCCGTAAAAACTCCAGTTTCACCGTTGTTCTCGGGAAGGGCTCCGGTTCGTTATTCCCTGGGGCTGGAGGCGCCGGCCGATGTGGGCAAACGCGGTGCGGAGGCGGGGGCCGGTTCGGCTGCGGGATGCTGAGTGGGACAGAGGGAGAGCTGTGATTTCACCGAGAGCTGCGAACAGCACCAAAAAACGAGGCATCAGCTGCCTTGTAACAGCATGACAAACAGGATACACTTAGTCTGGGAATTTAATAGACGAAATCTTGAATAGGGCAGCAGAGCTTTTATGAATATCTCTTTTCTGTCCCCTTTGCAGAAATATTTCAGAAATGGCTTTCTGGGTCTTTTGTTGTTGTTGTTTTATTAGTTTCGTTGGTTGTTTCATAATTTTTTTTTTCTCCCCTCCTCCTCCCAAGCATTTATATAACACTAGGAAGATATTTGACTTGAAAACAGCACCATTAACTCTGGAAAAGTTTAGTCCAGGGCTCTGGCTGCTTTAGGCTGCAGCAGCTACAGGGATTTTTCTGCTCTGTTCACCTGCTGCCCTGGTGTCTAAAATGCCCAGAACAGCAACTCACATCCAGGCATGAAACCGCACTGGACCCCAACAAGCCCTGAGCAGTAGATACTTTTGGTGTGGGTCCTTCCGTTGGCTGGGCAAGAAGACGATTTTTTGTTAGTGAAATCAAGCATCCTGCTGCTGCACCCTCAGTAGCCAAAAAAAATCCTGCAGCTTGGTCATAAAATGAGGGGTTTTACGGCTTTGACACCCTTTCAGTCTCAGGAGACAGCTTCTGATAGAGCCTTGCTATTACAAATTAAAAAGATAAATCTCTTTCCCTGGAGCCTGAGGACACACTGGGTGCAGGAGCAGCCCCTGGGGTCCTGCTGGCAGTGGGCTAGCATAAGCCAGGACCCTGCGAGCTGCAGAGGCCTGCACATCCCGCTTGCGGGCAAGCATTTCAGCTGCAGCATTTTACAACCCGGAGTACAGGCGGAGCAGGGTGTAGCTCCCACTGGCACCCAGGCGTACACGGCCCACAAGAGCTGCATGGCTGGTAGGGACTGCATTGCCCTGGCTTCGTGTGGAGACAGAAGGATTTGGCCACTGTGCTCTCCCTCGTGTTTGGGACTTGTTTAAATTTCCATGGGAGGCTTTTCGGCTGCTCCAGAGCAGCAGTGCAAGTGTTTCTGCTCAGGAATGTGGACCTGTTTGGCTGGCTGCTGGACAGACGGATGGAAAGCTGTGCCTCAGAGTGCTCTGAGCCCACATTTAGAAATACTGCAAGAAGTAGCTGTCACTACTAAAGAATGCAGCAGAGGAGGGAGATTAAGACCAAGATCCTTAGATCCACTTGCCACCGCACGCGAGCTCCAGTGTTTGAAGGAAAATCTCCCCGCGGGCTTCATGTGTGGTGCTTCTGGTGGCACTGGGTTGCTGGTGTGGCAGCAGCGATGCCATTTCTCCTTTGTTACAGCACAGAGAGGAACTGAGCTGTAAGAAATGCCGCATGAAGCCAGATGTGGCAGGAAAAAAGATCCCGAAAATGGTAGATTAGATAAACATCATTTCCTGTGACGAGCAAGGTAATAAATGAGGTCATCCTGTAAAACACCAGGGGCTGTGAAGGCATGTCTTTTATAAGAGTGTCCATGGCCGTGGGTGGAGGTGCTTGGGCTCCAGTCAGATGCAGGGTGCTGAGCTCAGCTGGCAGAGCCCTCCCAGCTTTCTGAGCCTTTATCGGCAGCAGTAGTTCGCCTGAGTGGGAAAAGGGGCTCACCTGGGACAAGCTGGGTCTTGTCTGGAGGCTTTGCTGCCTTAATGCTGCTCACAAAGGCTTTAAAGTTTAGACAAGTCCTCGCACACACCACGAGATGCAGTGTTCATCAAAACACCGTCACACCTCCCGATCCGGGCGCTTCTTCCTCACGCACACACGCGTGCGCGGCAGGAACACCTACTAATCAAACAGTGAAACTTAAAAGAAAGTTTTTACTCTGAACTGCATCCAGATCACCATTCCTCCATTAAAATTATATTTTTAATGTCCTATAATTGCACCAGGATAAACCCAGGTGTGTGTTCATGTGAGATAACACGCGCGGGTACCGGAGAAGGCGCTGGGCTTTGTCTCAACCTCCCCAGTGCCTCCCAGGCATGTGTTATCTCCAAGTTTCATGTACCTTGTCATGACTTACTGTTTAATTAGATGTTTTTAAATGGATTTTTTTTCTTTGTCAGAAGTAAAGAGCAGTTCTTAAAGGGTAGGTTCAGAGAAGCCAGCTTGGGTTGCTTTTTGGCATGTGGCTTGTGAGTCAAACCAACACCACCTCTCTAGGAGATGGATCCCAGGTGAGGCTCCTCCACAGGCCGGCACTGTGGGCACACTGGGTGCCCTATCATTCTCCAAATCTGGAGCTGAGAGATACTTCTGCAGCTCTCAGCTGCTGCAGACCCTGCTTGCGGGGCAGGCAGGGCTGCAGCCACCCATGCTCTGCAGTAGAGCAGAGCAAACACAGACCATTCCTCCCTGTTAAGTAATATTTCAAGATACGTGATCTCAGAAAAAAAAATGTTTGCAATCTGCTTTAATTACTTGAAGAGTCTAAATGAGGTTCTCTGAAGTTCTAGTCTAGCACCCTAACCACTAAACCATCCCACCCTTTCCTGTGTGATCCTAGGGAGTTACTCATTCTTGCTGTCCTTCCATTTGTTTGTTTATTTTAATTCTTAACGAAGGAACTAATTAGGAAAAGGAGATAGAATGCACAGAGCTGCTGCATGCTCAGCTCTCATCCCCATGCCCTGTCCCATACCCAGCGCTGCCATGTCTGGGTATCCTCTTTGGTCTGGAGAGAGGCAAAGTGTTGCGGCTTGGTGGAAATGACCGAGAAGCACAAGGGAGCGTGAAGGAACAGCTAGAAACAAGCCCGAGGTACCCACTGCAATTAAATGTCCCAGAATACAGTGTGTGTCCACAGCCCAGCAGCGAGGGGCTCTGGAGCAGGACAAGGGGAGCTGTGAGCGAGTTCACCTTTGCAGCCCAAAAACCATCACAACATCTGCGATGCGTGCTTGGGATTCCAGCCAGGCCAAGTCTCCCCACCCTCTATCTCAGGTATTTATCTGGCATCAGTCACCCAAGTGCCGAGGCGCCAGAGAGCAAGGCATCGGGTCAGGCTCTATTCCCTTCAGACTGGTCAGACAGGTCCCAGGGAACAAGTGGTGTCCCCAGTGAGGTGGCTGCATGGGGACAGCATGTCCCCAGGGCTCCCCGAGATGGCCCCCTATGCCAGGGAAAGGGGTGCTGCAGTCCTGGGGCTGGTGGGATGTGAGCATAGGATCTGACCAAGGGTATTAAGGGTGCTTCAAGAGCCAAGTCAGAAAAATAGGCAGTCATTGAAGAGACATCATCAGAGGGGTTTGTAGACACTGCAAGAGCTGCACAACACTCACCCGTGCGCTCCCGCAGCAGGCTGGATTCTCCTCATGCTGTCTCTGTGGCTGGTTGGAGTTTTCCCCAGAGGAAGACACAGATGTTGCTCCTTCCCCATGGCTCCTCCCTGGCACCGTGATGGGTCCCGGAGAGGTTTCCCAGTGCGTGCCCTGGCATCCTGGGCCAGGTTATGGTGCCGTCTGGGCTGCAACCCATCTACTTTGCCAGACGTCCCACCAATGCACAGGCATTAGAAACCCAGGGTATTGTCTGAGCAAGGAAAAGGAAAAGCATTTTGGCTGTGACAGTGATGCCTCTCCCAGAGTGATCCCCGGGTGAGCCGGTGACTCCAGAACAGCAGGTGAACCGATGGATTCACACGGCTGCGGTCTGAGACTCCGACTGAAACCCTCCCGCACGCTCTGCGGGTTGGCAGCAAGCTCTATATGAAGTATTTTTGTTATTATTCATGTCTAATCTTTGCTGAAGGGTCTTTCGCCCTTCAATAACCTAAATACATTTAAACAAATCGATAGCAACGTTACCGTGGCTTACATGGGATCCGGCGCCGCTCGCGGAAGACACTGCATCTTTGTTCTCCCGTTTTAGATTATGTAGATCCAAGCCACACAAATTCAGGCGCTTCTACAGGGGATAGAGGGAAAACCTCTCAAGCATGTTACTGCAAAATGGATTATACTGTTTAAACACATAAAGATCCCGTAGACTGGTTGCCAAAATGTAATGGGAGTTTGTGCTGCTAAATGAATAAACCTGTGATGGTTAATGCTACGGGGCAGAGCCGAGGAGCGCGTGCGAGTCCAGAGCGCTCGCTGCTGCGCGGCTGGACCAGACCGGGGGTGACATTGGACGAGAAACTTTCCTTGGCGTCAGCACAGAGCAGCGCAGATTTCCAGTTCCTTTGGCTTCCATCCCTGGGCAATCCCGTTTCGGTTTCTTGCCTTCCCAACACCTGTGTGTTTTTTGTGGTGAAACACAGGAATTCTACCCAAGCAGGGGCAGGGCTACACAGGTCCACCCAGAGCAGTTAGTAACCAAACTGAATTTTAAATAGCTATTTTTCTAATGTAGACACGAAAGGGCTTAGCTGCAGATTCAGAGAAAAATAATTTTGAGTTGAGGGAGTAAAAAAACTCTGGATTAGATTTTGTTGTTATACTGATTGGCCATTCCTATCAAGACACAATACACCGACCAGTACCGTCCTTAACCAAGGTGTTGTATCTGCTGGTCTCGGGGAGGCTGAACCTTCCTGCTCCATCGATCTGGCCCGAAGCTCCCCAGGAGACACCTGCAGTGACACACAGCAGGTACTTTGCTGGCTAAAACAGAGGCACAGACAGAGATGCAGTGAATATCACATGGCACCTTAACATTGTGTTTTAACCTAATGTATTGATTTGCATGGGAAACAAAATGTTAAGTACAGAAGCTTTGCATAGGCATGGGACTGCTCCTGATTAGCTTTCTCATGGGAATAGATTGAGGTTGCCGAGTTGTATCCCTGCTCCCTGTCCTCTTCCAAGGGTCTGAGATCCATTTCCCTATCAGGACTCAGCAATCTGGAGAGCCCAGAGATAAAAAAATTCTTTCCATCCTTCCATTTGAAAAGGCCTTCGAGACGATTACAGCGTTTCCTAGAGAGGCTCTTTGACATGGGGACTTGGTTCAGGTTGTGCATTTGAGATAAAGAAAATACCTGTATAATCCCCTCTGGGAAGAAGGGATAATTACAGGCTGTGGGTTTGAAATATAGCTGATGGCACTGACCTCCTTCCCTGGACCATCAATAAATACCTCTCTGCTGAAACACCAGGAAATTGAAGCAGCTGAACTCTGCAGCACCTCCACAGTGAAAAGGGGCTTTTAAAGGGATGGTCGGAGCAGTTGCCTCTGGCTCACACCCACATGCAGATACTTCTTCATATATGTATCTCCATCTTATAATTTACATCAGAGACATTCAAACGAAGGTTAGATGAGTTCACTGAAAGCTCTTCCTGAAAGACAGCAGCAATCCCCCACCTTTCTGGAGCGCCTTCCGTCAGAGGCTACACACAAACCACCCATCAGCTGGAGACCCCCCCACCCCCCTGCTGCTTGCCCAGAGCAGGGCAGAACCACAGGACACCCCAGCTACCACAGGAACAGACTGGGGGGCTCAGGGCTGTCCTCATCTGACCTGCAACATCCTCAAAGCAAAACAGAAACAGGTTTGCAGGGTGCAGGTGTTTCCTTGCAGGGCAGCATGACCCGGGCCTCCCACAGCCGTTTTTTGGGCTGCCCTGAACCTCAGCGAAACCCAACGCAGCCCAGCTGAGCATGGCATGGCCCAGAGAGGGACCGGGGGGGCTGAAGTGCTAAAAGCCTCTGGTGGCTGGAGACAGTGCTGTGCCTGAAGATGAGCAATTGCTTTGTCCCAGGTAGGCTTCTAAAAGGATTAGCTGATACCCCTTTGAAATGCCATCTAAGCCACAGCGTATTCCCGCTTTTGAAAGGGATGTTGCAACAAAAGCTCCAATATCCATGGATTCCATGCTGCTGAGGAGAAGGATTTACCTGTAATGCATCTAAGGAGAGAAGGAAACAGACTTGTAAGATGGGCAGCAATTTACATGTTCCCTCTGGACTTGTTTTTCCCCTTGCAGCACCCCGGGCTCCATCTGGAAATGGAACTGCACAAATAACACCACGATAAGCAACTCAATTTCCAAGTACCACAAATTTTCCTGCTTAGAAATAATTTTCCAAGCAGGTAACACACTCCTCCTGTGGAAATGAGGCACTACACCACCTTTTTTTTTTTTTTTTAGGGAAAGTTTCTTTTCCCTTCAAACCAGAAGGTGATGGGGTGCGCTCAGCCCCTGAGCCCAGGTACCATGGTCCCACAGCTCCCAGCAGCACCCCCAGGCAGAGCCTGAGCTGCAGACCCGCCTTTTGCATTGAATATTCATACGTAAAAGGGGCCACTTCCAGGAACTACAGTAGTGATTTTGGACACAAGTGTTTGTGAACGCTGACGAGGAAGGAGAGGGAGCTCAGAGCCGGAGCATCGTCACCCCAGACTGCACAGGAGAGGGACGATGAGGCAGCAGAAGCTGCGGATCAGTCTGTGCTGAAACTCATCAGGGAAAAGCAGGAAATTCTCCAAGGCTTTCTATCACCCTGGGTAAAAGCCTTTGAAGAAGGGTTTTCTTTTGCTGCTTCTTTATACCTGGAACTTAAAAGCTGAGGGACCCACCTCTACAAACCAGAACACAAGTGTCAGAAACTTTTTGCTTTGTCTTGGGACACCTGGATGCACAAGGCTCCTTATTCCATCCACAATCAAGTGATCACTAGTTCAGTCGTGCTGCTTCTCTTTCACATTCAGCCCAGTATCTCCCGAGGAACGAGCCTTCACAGAGACAAGACTGTGGCATCCCATTACACCTCCAGTATTACTGGAGGTATCAGCACCTTGTGTTGATGGGCATGGCCTTTCCACAACCAGCTGCATCCCCAAGGAGCATCATCACATCCTATACTTGGGCACAGGACCAACATTTACCACCCAGTGACTTTTCACCTGGAGAAATCTTTCATCCAGGCATCACTTGGCAAGCTTTAACTGGGTATCACAGCATCCCTCCCAGGTAGACAGTATCATCTCCACTTTATTGTCAGAGACAGTCAAGCCCAAATTAGGGACATGACCTGCCCAGTGTCATAAAACTATTCCCCAGCAGAGCAGGGAGCCGGCTGCAGCCATCCCAGCCCGTGGGCTCCCAGTCTGCTGGCTGTGCAGGACATGGGGGACAACCACACATGAGCAGGGTGCTCCCCAGCTCAGGAGAGTCAAGGGATGAAGACTTTGGAGTTCTTGAAATCCAGAGCCTGTTCTGAAATTGTGCTCTCTCTCAGTGAAGGGGTTTCATGCTGCAGCAAAGGGAGTTGTGCAAGTTTCATCACCTGACAGTTACGCCCAGGGAATGGTTAAAAACCAAACCAGATCCAACTCGGCACAGAAAAATAAAAAGGCACCTCTGATGGGATGTCACAAGCCTCAGGGGTTCAAAGGGAAGACAAATCTACACATACCTGCTGCGTAACACCAGGGCAGGTGACTCGTGTGGAAGTTTGTGTCGCTCTGTCCCACTGCTCAACACACCCATGGGACGTGCAACGTGCTGCCAGTGGTACCTGCCTTGCAACCTTAAAGGAGGCAGCGAGATGCTGAGCCTCGTGCAAATGCTTCTCATGACATTATACAGATGAATCGGGGAGCGTTTCCCTTCCCACATTCAGCCAGGCATCGCTCGCCTGTTACTGACGTGCTGCCATTCTCAGCGGTTAAGTTCAAACCACAAGAGCATCATGAGACAAGATGACGCAGTGACAGATATTCCACGGCATCAAGAAGAAAGGCTGGAGTGATAAAAGCAGAGGCCACGCTTAGTGAGCTTTCTGTAGCCATTGCCCAAGCGTTAGGAAGCTCTGTAGAGCCCAGATAAAAGCATTCCCACCGCCCAGAAGTGCCTGCAGTCTGATCCCACCCATGTGCCTGATCTTGGGTAAATCATTTAACTTGTTCTGTGCCTCCATTTTCCCCAGTTGCAATAATGAACCAGCTCACACAGGCACTGGGAGCGAGCTAACAACCTAAGTGACTGGTCCTGCTCCAGCACTAGGCTGGGGATTAGCAACCTGTGAAGCTCTGAGATCTGTCAGTGTAACCTCATTTCAAAATCATGCTCCCTTTCAAATCAGAGCCCTCAAACACTCACACAGCACAGCCCTGCAGCGCTCACCTGCACCCAGCCCCACTGTGGCACCCCCAGGACCAGAGACTCACCAGGGCAAAACACTTCACTGGGGCTTTAGTCTGTGAAATCCACAGCCAAGCTCACCTCTGCATGAGGCACCGTCAGCAACGCCAGCTGAGGCCTTTGGGTCTGCTGAATTAGAGGTAGCAGGATGAATCTGAACTAAGCAACTTTCCTTCGGGGTAAAACACACTCAGGAACCTGGCAGCTAAAGGAAAAAGAAAGAAAACTTTAGGGGGACAAAGTGAAGTTACCAAATCTCAATGACCAACAGGGTTTAGGGAGCAGACTTTGATTTTTTTTTTTTTTCCAGTTTGCCCCATGTAGACACATCCCCATCAGAAACTCATCCTGCCAGGACCATGCCCAGGGCTTCTCTCCCTCTCCTGCCATCCCCAGCTCTCTGGGTGACACTAACCCAGGTGGCAGCTCATTTTCCCAAATCCCTCACCCCCGCTCACAACATTTCTTGCTTGCAAAGTCAGCACAGCACAGACCTTCAGCCTCTCGCTCCCCCAGATCCAGCTGCATCTTTGCCACGAGGCTCCTGATCAGGGGTCACCAGTACTGGTGGCTCTGGCTGCAGCTCCCAGTTTTGAAGACAGACTTTCCCCAGCTCACCCTCCCTTCACCCCTCTATCACTCAGCTTGCAGAGCTCATGCGGAGGCCAGTTAGGAAATAACGAGAAAATAATAGTAATGAGAGCAGAAAGCAAAGATGGGCATAAGAGAGAAAGACCTCGCACTCCCCAGGAGTTTTCTGAGCCATTACTAAAAGCCTCTTCCCCTTTCTCTGACTGAATCAAGGCAAACACAGCCTTCAGAGAGAAGGGGAGCTTGTGTCCTGCCCTTTATAGCTTCCTGGGCTGGGCTGACCCAGCTGAGCCCTGTCCCACTCATCAGGCAGGAGGGAGGGGGCCAAGCAGCTGGGTACCAGCATCTAACCCTTTCCTCATCAGCCCGTGGAACACATTGGTCTGTCGCTGGGTGAACGAGCATCTCTGGGGTGTGTTTCTGCTGAAAACACTCATGAGTGGGAGCTGAGCCTTCCCAAGCCCCTGCTGTGGGGGTGAGCAGGGTGAGAGCCAGCTCATGGAGGGGAAAAATGATGTCCTGTCCCCGTGCCACCGACAGGCACCTCCCAGGAAACCTCAGAAGGGGTGTCCAGTGCAGTGACACTGACGTGACACCTCCATTCACAGCTGCAGAGCACCATGTTGGGGCTCAGTCAGTGCCTTCCTGGCCGCTCCTCTGCTCGGGCGCCACAGCATCGAGTGAGTGCCTCCTGCTCACGTTGTGGCTGCTCAGCACCTGGCACCCAGAAACCTCATCGTGAGAACCCCGTCTCTGCTCCGACAGTTTATTTCTCTGCCCCGTAGCTCGGATGAACCCTCGACTCGAGGCTGTGTGAAGCAGCACATGGCACTTCCCAGCGGGGCCAGGCGCCTGCATGCACCGTCTTGGTTTGGAAGGGGCCCGTGGCTCCCGCCCGCGGTGGCAGCGGGGTCGGCGTGTTCCCGGGGCGTTGGGCTGTCGGCTGCGCGCCGTCCCGACCCGCAATGGTCTCATGCTTCCTTCTTGTCTGCAGGCTGGCTCAGGTGCTCCGATCACCTGCTGCTTGCGGGAACAGGAAAGCAGCAACTGAAGATCGAGGGGGACTTTTGGTTTACTCAGATGACAAGAGACAATTTTGGTTCCCCAAAAGCCAAGGAAACAAAGCTGTCAGGCTTTAATGGTAGCTTGTCTCCCTCCTGCAGCATGTTTATGGGCAAACAAGCTGCAGATCAGACCAGGCAAACAGCAGCAGGTGAGGCCAAATAACAATAATTAATAATTAATGGTGCACGGGGCTATGTTTATTGTTGTTGTTTTGAGGCAACGTTGTCTAATGGATGAAGCACTGTTACAGGACTCAAGAGACCGGCTCAGTCTCCAGCGCTGCCGCTAACCCCTGCGTGATGCTGGGCCACCCACCCACCCTGTTTGTCCCTCCGCACCCTGTGCCCCGTTGCCGGGGGTGCAAGTTCCTGGTGGCCCGGGCAGCCCTGGCCCACCTGCACATACTGAATGTGGTGGGGTTTGGCCTCAGCTGCAGCCTGGATGCAGAAGAGCAATGCCAGTGTTCCTGTTCCGTGACAGGCACCTGGTGCCTGCACAGTTTGCTTGTGGCACGGAGCAGGGCTGGCCCGACTGCTCCAGGCATGACCCTTTGCAGCGGGAGGCTCCGGGTTACAGTTTCCAAGGGGTTTTGTTTTGGTCAGTAGCATCATTCCTAAAAATGCCAGTGTGTGTTTCAGAAGTGTTGTTGTGATGTCTCCATGCTGTGCACGGGCACCTCTCTGTGCCTTCCCACCGCCTGCCCTGCCCTGCCCCTCCCCGCACGCTGCCCGTGCACCCCGGAGCTGTATCGGACCCATAGCCAGCCTGGTTTTCCACAGGCTCCGGTGTTAACTCATACTGGTGCCAGCCAGATTTGCCTCCTCCCCAGATGCCATGTGTCATGGTGAGGCACCATTCCCCTCCCTCCTGCATGGCTGCTCAGTCCCTCGTGTGTACGCAGGTCCCCAGCCACGCATGCGGCTTGGACGCACGGCAGCGCACGACCTCGGGCATGCACCAATGTGCCAGTGTTTAAATTACACAGAGCTCTTCATGGACAGACAAAGTCTGTGATGCTACAAGCGACACCTGCTCTCCAGGGCTGTCTGCTTTGGGGGTGGCCCTCACCACAGCAGAACCCACATCGCTGGGTGCCCGCAGTGACACACGCCCTTGGCAGCGGTGTGTGGATATTTGTAAAACATGCTTTGAGTTTTTATTTTAAGGGTATCCCCTAGAGACAAACATAACCTGTTCTGAGACTGGAGAAGAAAGCTTTGAAGCTGCTGCTTCCTGGAAATATCTCTAATTTCCTACACTGCATGGTGATGTTTTCATGTTTGTTCTTCCTTCTCAACAAGCTACAGTCGTGGCAAATGCCAGCACCACAGCTGCTGACCCTGTCGGGGCACCAGAGAACCCTGTCCCTCAGTCCCCTCACTCCGTGCAAGTTTCATGCTGAGAGGAAACTTAACATACCTCAGCTCCTTTCCAGTCATCTTTTAGCCTTAAAACATTAGCCATTTTTATGTAACACATGCTACTTTTTTATTGCCACCCTAACAAGTTGCTGAACTGTACTTACAATATGCCGATTGTAAGCTGCCCCTAATAGGTCCAGTCTGGGGACCCTCCCCAGTTAATTTTCAGGTTTTCTGTTTCATTTTGGGCATGTGTATTTCCTGTGTAAAACCTGCATCTCGCCCTGGCATTCGTTGCTGCATTACTTGCAGGAACCACCTGAATGTGGAACTACAAGGAATGCCAGGGCTGGAAGGATCTGGAGCGGTGGCATTTGCAGTCCTCTGGATTCTTTCAAAACCTGTTTGTTTTGTTGTTGTTTTTTTGTGGGGAGTGTTGTTTTGTTTTGTTTTGTTTTGCTTTTTCCCCAGGGGTAAATTGGTTATTAATTTCAGAACAGAAAAGCCAAAGAGATTTGGCACAAGTTTCAGCCACACTTTTAACCTACGAATCTTTATTGCGTCTAAGAATGTTTCTCACCGGGATGACGTGTGGGAAAATGGTGCCCACCTCACCCCAAGTGTGATGCCACGGGCCCGATGCAATGCTGCAGTCACCACTGCCTGGCCAAACCTCCTGTGGTAGCTGACTTTTGCCCATTAAGTAAAAGGAAGTCTCTGCTGGATTAACTGGGATTGATTTTCTCAAGCTTCCTTTAAGCCAGGGATGATGAGTTTAGGTCTGTGGCTTGTCGTGGGGCTAATCCCAAAGCTGAGGTCAAAGAAACTCTTCCCGCATGTTCCTGGGGGCACATACTGGCAAACATGGCTCTCGGGCACCCCGGCACCTCCCAGGTTTTACCCAGGGTAGGAAGGTCCCAGCTCAGCCCTGCTGATCCTGCCCGGTGGGACGCAGCCGCGTGCCTGTGCAGAGCTGGGCTGCAGCTGCCATCCCGTCCTGGAGCCGGGAGAGGACCAAGGGCAGCGTGACGAGCCAGTGTTTCCCCTGCCACCCCACTTCCAGGAGAGCCTGCAGGAGACAGGGAGGGGAAGCTGGTCACAGGACCAGTCAGTGATGCTGTGGATGGTCCTCAGCCTTCCAGAAGACCAGCCCAAAACTTCAGGTTTAATTACAGTAGAGTTGGCAGGCGTGGGAAAGCAGGCGAGAGCAGAGTCCAGGCTTCTTCCATAGTTTTTTCTTTATTTGGTTCAGCTTCCTCACCCCACCTCTCTTCTATTTGGGAAAATTAGGAAGTTACTGAGATAGCCCCGCTGACATCTGCAGTGGAGGGGCACTGAAGGCTAGAAAGCTGCCAGGAGAGTCACTGAGCGGCTTCTCTGGCTCTGGAGCCTCTCAGCCACGGTCTCCTCTTCTCTCTCCCTTCCTTGTCTCCCAGTGCCCATCCCCTCGAAGGCCAACGGCACCACCATTTCCACCCTGTCCATGAACAAAGACGGCCTGATCGGAGGGGTGACGAATCCCAACGAGGTCTTCTGCTCCGTGCCTGGCCGCCTCTCTCTTCTCAGCTCCACCTCCAAGTACAAGGTGACTGTCGGGGAGGTGCAGAGACGGCTCTCGCCCCCCGAGTGTCTCAACGCCTCTCTTCTCGGAGGAGTCCTCCGTAGGTAAGCTGCTCCTGAGAGCCCCGGGGCAGCCCCAGGATGCAGGGCTGTGCCCCACACCCACATGCTGGGGTAATGCTGAATCAAGCTTGGTGTTCAGCAAAGCTCTTACCTCTCAGATTCACGGAGATGGGAATTTCTGCTGTGCAGTGTACCGGGGAATCGCATTTTTGTTGCTTTTTTCCCTTCCCTTTGAAACCTAAAAGCTTAAACTGGGATTAGTTATAGTTACTTTAACATTAAATACGTGATAATTTTTTGAATTTCCTCCTTGTTTTCTCTTTTCAGAGCAAAATCAAAAAACGGGGGTCGGTGTTTAAGGGAAAGGTTAGAGAAAATCGGGCTAAATCTCCCTGCAGGAAGGCGCAAAGCTGCCAACGTCACCCTGCTGACGTCCCTGGTGGAAGGTAAGAGTGGCTCTGCACTCCCATCTTGGGGGAGAAGGACACGGGACCCAAACAAATGCAATGACAGCTCCGACTCCCTTCGAGCTGCGGAATCCATTGTGTTTGCACCCAGCGTGTTGGAGGCAGCTGCCCGCAGCCTCTGAATAGAAAATCATCTCCATTGTCGCCAGCAAATTAAATGACCCGCTTCATTAGGCGGAGGTTGTTACTGAGGGCAGTTGGTTGTGCTGAATGAAAGGCTGATTTCCATTAAAAGAAAAGAAAGAAAAGAATGACAGAAAGAGGGAAAGGAAGGAAGGAAGGAATGTACGTTTTGATTTCAGGTGGCTGCTGATGTTTTGGTTACTCTTTACCAGCTTGTGGTAAACAATAGAGCTGTGCCATGGGTACTTGATGGGTATGATTTCCTCCTGCAGATGAGCTTTCTGGTACTGGGAGATGCTGCAGCCAGAGGAAGGTGCTGTGGCAGTGCCGTTACTCAGCGCACCGACACTGGCTTGTGCTCCTGTGCCCCAGGCACCCTCTTTCTTGGACATTTGCTGTCTTGATTTAATTTGTTTTCTCCCCTCTGCCTTCCGGTGTCTGTTCATTTCAAAACAACACTGGGGTTTCTAGTGCTGACAATAGACTTTTCTTACACAGCCCTTCCTGTAGATGGGGGAGAACAGGTACCAGGGAATCCAGGGAGCACTACGAGGGTCGTGGGTGGTCCAGCAGCTTCCTTTGGGAGCCTTTGCCATGCACACCCAGCCCTTGCCCTCTCCTGGGCAGCTGCCCCGAGGGAGAGGCTCCAGCACAGACCCTGGGAGCAGCAGGGCTGTGCTGCAACTCCAGGAACATCCTTCAGCTCACAGAAAGAGGTGGAAGTAAATCCTGGCTCCAGCCGTGGCTCTCATCGTGAGGTCTCACAGCCTTTTTTAGTGTCACAATAGCTGGTTTTCAGCAGTTACTACTTTCTGGCTGGTTTCTAAGATACAAACAGCTGCGATTCTGACTCTCTAGGTTTACCTTATTTGCTCCTTCTTTGGAGGAGGAGACAAAGTGGAAATTGCTGTCGTTATATGGGAAGCACAGACACTTTCCCCCTACCGTGGCTTCACAGACAGAGCTCCGGGAGCAGTCTGTGATGGGATGTAGGTTAATGCTATTAGGATGGATGGCCTAATACATACAAGCAGCAGGGGGGAGAGTCAAATTAGCTCTGCCTGCCTGACTGGGATTTCGGGTGTTGGGCATGATCAATTGCCATCAGCTCTGATTATTTCCACGGGGACGCCTGGAGATGGATCAATTCCATCAATGGGTGGGCATGTCCACGGGGTGATGGATACGCTGCCGGCACGTCCAGCCCGAGGGCTCCTGCTCTCTGTGGGAGGATGCAAACCCCTTCCTTCTGCCCGATTCTCACAGCCCAGTTTTGTCTGGCAGTCACGGGGCTGAGGTCACAGTTCCAACCTCCAGCCCCTGCTTATATCTCTGCTCTGTGTGGAGAGGCTAAGCAGGAAATTCTGGAAGAAACAGGGAAAGATGCAGTGAGAAACACCTCTGGCATTCTTCCTCTTGGAGGAGCAGCCCAGAGAGTCTCACCTCATCCTGCTCCAGCATCCTCTTGATGCAAAGGCAGGACCCAGCTCTATTTAGAGCTGACAATGGCTCATTGGAGCCCAGGTAGACATAAATCATCTTACAGATGAGTATAAGTCATAGTGGTGTCTCTGCACCAACCCAAGAGCCAAAGGTGGAGAGAGCTCTTGGGTGGCAGATGAGAAAGGGAAGTGCTCCAGTCCCAACAGAAATGAGCCACAGCAGCGAGATGATGAAGGTGTTATAGGAAGAGCTCCCCTTTCACACGGCTATTGACACAGACTCTTCATCCATCCTGCTCATAGGCGAAGCCGTTCACCTGGCCCGGGACTTTGGGTACGTCTGCGAAACAGAGTTCCCGGCCAAGGCGGCGGCAGAGTACCTGTGCCGACAGCACTCCGACCCCACGGAGCTCCACACCAGGAAAAACATGCTGCTGGCTACCAAGTGAGTAGAGCTGGCAACGAGCCATCGCTGCGTTAGGTGCCGGCAGCCTGGAAGGGCAGCGTTAGTCCCCAGAGCTTATTTTTTCCACGGGGAAGAATTGGCCTCGTACACCGCACACAGGTCTGACCAACGTGCAGCAAGGTGGATAGTTAGCGTGGGTTGAAGGCCTTGCTCCACACGGGAGAGCTTAAGGCAGCCCCGGGGAGCATTTCAGCTCTGCCACACGTGCCCCTCCAAAGCGGCAGCAGCTGCACCAGCTCTGACTCTGCACCCAGGGGCTTTCCCCAGGCTGGAGCCACAAACTCCCAGAGGGGAGGAAAAGAAACCCCAACCCCACCCTGGTCCCCGCAGCCTTCCAACAGCGCTTAGAGTAACACAACCCTCTCTCTTTCAGGCAAATTTGTAAAGAGTTTGCAGACTTGATAGCCCAGGATCGCTCGCCGCTGGGGAACAGCCGCCCCTCGCTCATCTTGGAGCCCGGTGTCCAGAGCTGTTTGACTCACTTCAGCTTGATAACCCACGGCTTCGGGGGCCCGGCCATCTGCGCAGCGCTCACAGCCTTCCAGAACTACCTGGTAGAGTCCCTAAAGGGGCTGGATAAAATGTTCATGAACAGCACAGGGAACGGGCACACGGCCGGAGACTCCAAAGCATCAGAAAAAGAAGTGAAGCATCGGAAATAACGCGCTGCCCCCTCCCTCCTCCCTCTCCCCAGCCGCAACAGGCAGCACGGGGGGACGATGATCCAGTGCACTGTTTTCTGAACTGCTGCGTTTGAACGCGGGAGGAAACTCGTGAAGCCAACAAAGAAAAGACAAAAAGGAAGATTGAAAGAATTTAAGAAGAAAACAACTCTAATGGACGTAGTGAGATTGAGACAAGAAGCCAGGCTGATGGCTTTGGGGTTTTGCCTTTAAAAAAAAAACAAAAACAAAAAAAACCCAACAACAAAAAACAACTCGTGGATGCAGGAAGCCAAGTCATGTGCAATTTCATTTTGTTTTGTTCTTTAAAAGCCCACAGTGAAATCCTGACATGCCCCAGGAACCTATTCCAGCTGAGAAACTGAGTGAGCAAAAGCCTCGGGAATGCAGGAAGCAGAGGCAGGAGCAGCAGAGGGCAGGGAGATGGATCGCTGGCTGCACCTGGATTTATCAGCTGCTTCTGACAGACTAACACCCCAGAAACCTTCCCCTTTCCTCACCTACAGCCCAGTCCTAAAGTCAGGCCAAGAGAAAATTGCCAGCAGAACTGCTTTGGATTTAAAGCAGTTTCAGACTTTCGTTTACAGTTCTCAAACTAAGACTCCGGGCGGATTTTCCCCCGGGCTGAGGAGCCCCGAAGCTGCACCACGAGGGCACAACCAAACCAAACCACACACCCCATGGCTCCCAGGGCAGGAGCCGCTCGAGGAGCTTTCCCAGCTGCTGCTGCGGTCACAGCCGGGGAGAGAGCAGGTTAAGTTAAACCCAGGACTAGTTTAAACTCCACAACCTACAGAAAACAGCACACAAGTTTCTAAAGTTAATAATTAATAAAGCACAAGGAGCAGAACTTGAACCAGGCCAAACTGAACTGTTCTAAATCTGTATATATTTATTTATGTGTAATTAAAATCTGAAAGTTTTAAAATGTCCAGTGCAAGTTATTTATATCAAATTGAGTTGGGGCTTTCTTTTCTTTTTCTTTTTTTTTTTTTTTTTTTTGGGGAGGGGTTAATTTTGAAAGATGAAAGTCTTTGAATTTTCTGCCATTAGAAATGGGAATGAAGTTTTGGATACACAAACCTGTAGCATGGACAAGATAGGCTGTGATGATAATGACTATAGAAGTTCTGCAGGATTTTGTACTCGCTGTTGTTTCTCTTAATGCTGCAATAGATGTACAACACCCACACCACAGTGTCATTCTCATTATCTTAATAAACCTCTTTTTATTTGAAGAAAGCACCTCCATCGTCTTTGTGACCAAGGATCCTTCTGCCTCTGGGGTGGTGTCTTGAAATATTATATAGTTTTAAGAAATGATATCCTCCCGTTGCATGGCTGACGTTTGACTGATCTGTGCAGTCACAAAGAGCTCAGGGGATGACAGGAGCTGGTGCTTGTGCCCTGCTCCACAAGCCGTGGCCACCAGGCCAGCCAGTGCCTCTGGTGGTGCTGGGGCTGAACAGTGAAGTGAGGTGTTTGCAGATGTTCCAGAACTACTCGGGGCAGTCAAATCTCAACCTGTCTGTGAGGAGCTGCGGAAATGCCTCATGGTATCAAGACAATAAGTGATGAATTAGCAGATAAAATAAGCCAGCTAATCCATATGCAGTGAAGCTCTCCAAATGAGCTGCTGTTCATGGCACTACTAGGGATGGGACTCTGAAAACAGCCACCTTGTGTCTGTAGGAGCTCAGAAATGAAACGACGGGAACTGGTAAAAACGGATTAACAAACCAGAAAACAGATTATACTGCATGACATAGGTGTGCTTGCGTGCCGATACTCTGTCTGGGACGCCGCTTGCAGCTCCAGCCAGCCCAACCAGTACAGCCATGGAGAGAAGCAGGTGGGGAGAGCTCAGGTGGGAGGTGGCTCTGGTGCTGGGAGAGACCGAGGGAGCAGAACTGCAGCACTCGCAGGACACGAGCAGCGTGAGACAGAGGGGTGGAAAACAATGGTATAAAAAGAATACAAAGAGGGAAAGATGACACTAAACCAGAGGCAGATGCCAAAGGAAGCAGGTTTAAATAAATGAACAAGCTGACACCTAAGAAGCCCTGGATTTCATGGAAGCAGACACATAAGTGGGTCTTAATGCAGTGGAAAGGAGGAGACCTTAGAGAACACGTCTGCAGCCTTCCCTACGCATCCATTGCTGGGCACAGCGAGGGACGGGGCAGATGGGCACGGGTCTGAGTCATTACACTCATTAGACTGGACCTTTCTCAGAGTCCCATTTGTTTTCTCTGGAGGTTGCAGAGTAGGCTGCTGATGATAAAAAAAAAAATAAGCAAACGGTCCTAAAAGGGACCATAGGAGATCAGAAATACAAACCTTTCAGAAGAGCGTGAAAAGAAACATTTTAAGTATGAATATGATTTGTGGAGATGGTTCAGAGCCAGGAACTTACATCTAAATAGTCCCTTCAAAAGCTCAGGGGTGCATTTAAACTGGGAATTGGAGTGGAAATGGCCCTTGGTATGAAGTTTGTAAAAGCCAAGACCTAAAGGACAGGCTCTGCTGGTCTGGTTTTGCTCTGTCCCTTCCCAAAGGAAGGGCCAGGGAGCAGAATGGAAATACTACAGACACATGAGAGGCTTGTTTACACTTCAAAGGTGTTCGGGATAATGCAGGGTGTGAGCCGAAAGCACAAAAACTGCTCCTATTTAAAATTATTCCAAAATAGGAGTGCCCTGTTTGCATCAGCATAATCCATGTTTAAAATGGATTATGATTAAGGAGAGTAAGCTGCTTTTGTGCTACGATACAGGTTTCCCTACATGGAGTTATTTAGGATAACTACCCTGAAATATTTCAATTTGTAGGCAACCTCTGCTGCACGGTATCAGAGCAGAGCAA
This sequence comes from Megaceryle torquata, assembly GCA_024611175.1. Lineage (NCBI taxonomy): Eukaryota > Metazoa > Chordata > Aves > Coraciiformes > Cerylidae > Megaceryle > Megaceryle torquata. Next base: position 55,178 of record JANIJG010025715.1, read on the forward strand.
ACTACACTCCAGCAGGTGATGAAAGTGCATTTGTGTGCACTACTACACAGGCGTGAAATATAATTTCACAATGCAATCATGTTATGAAAACCTGCCGAGGTGGGGGCACTCTGAATATCAAGGAGTTCTTGGAGACAGCAGCGATGAGCAACAGAAAAAAATCAGGATATGCCAACAGTAATTACGCACCGTGTCCATCGGGTGGAAAAACAACTCCCTCCTTTTCCTCTTTGGGTACCTGCAAGGCTTTGGAACGTTTGCTGAGGACCAGTCTGGTGCCTGAAAGGCCAGGATGCCACCAATTGCCTTGTAATGGGGAGGAAGTTTGATGGTTTGGATTCACTTGTTGATTCTGCCACAGATGCTCGAGACTGCTGACGGCTGTGCCACATAAAAGCAACTTTCTAAAAACATTGAGACTTCTCAAAGTTTTGGATCCCTTCATTTCTGCAGGTCCACAGAGATCCCTGAGCAGGGCACAGCTTCCAGAGGCTGTGCCAGGCCAGCCCTGGTTTGTAACCAGTCAGTACTGGGTTCCCCTCCCATCCCACTGGCAAAAAAGGCCATTCCCTGGTGCATTCTTCACCATCCTATCCTAAGACAAAAATAAAGGCATTTTACACAATTCAGGGCTCAACACTGGTATAAATTCCCACACTGATTACAAATATTATCGTGGGAAAATACGTGGGATTGTGACAAGGAGTAAAAATAGATTCAGGCTCATGGTTTCTATGCTTGTTATAGAACAGTGGAATTTCAATCCTAAAGGGGGATTGAAATAAAATAATAATCTTTTTTGAATTAATTTTGAATGAATAGCAAGTCCAGGGAAGCTACATGACAATCCTTGACAAGTGAAAAAGAAGATGAAGAAAAACTCTTCATTCCCTAACAGTCAGCTCTCCCAAGGGTAAACTGAGGTTAGCACGGAGCCGTGACTCAACTCCGTACCATCACCACACACACAGAGGCTGTGCTGGCATCCTGCTTGGCCTCAGACAGACTAAATAATCACCTCTAAGCAGCCTACCTTAAAAGCAGCAGGGTAATAATAGCTCTTGGTACTAAAGCACCACAACAAACAGGCTTTGCTCACCTGTAGTTAACGCATTCTTTCATATATGAGAGTCCACAAAATTCCACACTTTACATAGAGTCCCAGGAGCCGCCGTCAGCGAGCAGAAGATGCTCCACATTCTTCCTGTTACTGCAACTGAATCAAAACACCAAAACCTTTTTCAAATCAGGCAGTAAACCCCATCTTGTTTGCAAGGGTGACACAACGCTCCCTTTGGAGATCATTGATTCAGTGGCCTACAGAGACAGCAGAGTGTCAGCGCAGCACACGACACAGCCTCAGTTACCCAGACAGACCCGGGGAGAAACAGCCTAAACCCAGTCATTACAGAGAGGCTGAACACGCTGAGCCAGAAGGTATCATTTTGGTCTTCCTGCCTGACCGCCTTTCTATTGCAAAGAATTCCCACTGTGGCCACCTGAGCATCGCTGCCTTTTCAACAGGATACCCTAAATAGCAATAATAATTCCAGACACCGAGTAGACACCCAGGCTTTGACCCCATAATCGCAGCACTGAAGCATCCCAGGAACCTCTCTGAGGCAGGCGGGCGGCAAAAATGATGCCAGTGTCATTCTGGATGGCTCCTTTGTGTGTTTTTATCCTGACACCTTCAGATGCTTCTCATTTGATTCTTTTCAGGCTAAAATTATCCCCGAAAGGGAGGAGCACTTCCCATGAGAATAGCTTCATTTTATAAGCAAAGGTTGTCCCCAAAGAGCAGTTGGTAAATGGAGACAACTCAGATTTTTTTTCTTTTTGGGGGGTGTGAAATGAGTTCAAAGATCAAGCTACTGCTCTAAGGCAAGTAGTTCTGCAGCATGTCAAGATGTCTGGACAGTACAGTCTTCTCACCTGGTGATGGGTCTGTCTATGTAGAAGTGCTTTGAGTTCCCCTCGAGTCCTTCCTCTGTACAGAGCCATAAACAAGCTCAAGAATCCCCACAAGGCAACGTTTTCTTGGTGTGACTGAAAGACCTGCACTCAACAAAAATCAATAATCAGTCCACCATCCTCCTGCCCACACCCAAAATCTGTTCTGTGTGGCTCTATTATCTCCCAGAGAAGTTTCACCTAATTCTGTAGTGGCATCTCAGATTTACCCACCCTCAAGCGCATGCTCCAAGTAAACCACGTTCTTTCCCTGGACACTAAAGATCTCCCATAGCCAAACGACTTCTCTGTTGCAGACCTGATCAAAGTGGATCCATGGAGTTTTTTTTACTGGATGAGCTTTGGAAGATCAGTGGCTGAAATACCACACTCTCTTATTGTGGAGTTCATGACTTTCACCACACCTTGGACACTTTACTCTGACAGCTCCATGGGATTCTAACCAGAGGACTTGTCTGTGCATTTCCTGCGCAGACTGTATCATCCAGGGACATCTCTGTTCCAGCAGGTTTGCTTCTTAGCATGCAGCAAATATTTTCTCAAGAGCAACTTTTCCGTTGAATCCCATCAACAGCTCTGACTAGCTGTTTCAGGAGTGTTATATTTCCATTCCAGTAGTACCTTGTTGTGCCATCAGAGATCAAATCCTACTCGTGTTAGGCCCTGTGCAAAGAGATCTTACCCCAGAATTTTTATTTCTGTAGACAAGATGACAAAGGAAAGAGTTACCTGCATCTTATGGAAAACAGATGCGACACCCAGAGAGTGATTTCCAGGGAGAGTCTGGGAAAAAAGCTGGGATCCAAACCCAGATAATTCAAGGCTAGCACCATAATTACAAAAAAAAAAAACAAACCAAAATTGGTTTCAACCATCTGTTTCAGACAGAGTTAGTCTAAGTTCATTTTATTTCCAACGATAAAAAGTTATCTCCTTTCAGAACCCCTGATCTACTTTGCTGCAAAAACAAAGGCAGAAGAGCATCGAAACCGGGAAGGCAACACACCAAACGTTTGTGCTGCAGGAGCTACAGGCACTGCCGAGGAGGAGACGGGTGGAAAGGCCAGTTTGCTCGGTTCGGACAATGAAACCAGCCTTTCCTACACCCTCTTTGTAATGTGCTGCTGTTTTGACTCTTAAATGGACCCTGGCACCATGGGGAATGGCTCCAGCCCAGGCCTCCCACTCCTGACCCATTTTCATTTCATTTCCTCTCACCTTGTCATGTCAGAAGCATATTACACCTTTTGGAGTTTCCTGCTCATTTGGTCATCACAAGGAGCCTCCAGAAGAACACAGTAATTACCACACCAGACCAGACCGGTGTTTTAGCACAGATAACTGCGACTCTGCCCCATCTGGGATCTCTTTGTGAGGAAGACAGGGTTTGGCACAGTTCTCTGGAGCCAAAATGGGAGCAAGCACGTCTGCAGCCCTGCGTGGGACAGGGAGCCCATCCTTGCCAGAGGGTGGCATGGCCACGCGTCCACCAGGCAAACTGGGAAGGGCTCAGCTGTCCCCAGGAAAATGAGGAAGGCAAAAGAGGTGGGAAACCTGTCCCCACTATAGAGCATCTTTCCTAACATTTGGAAGGCAGGCAGTTTAGAGAATCTACACCACAAGTCTTACTGTGTAAAGTCTGAAGATTTAGATGACAAGGCCAAAAAAAAAAAAGAAAATAAAAAAGAGAACATTCCTGGTTTAAAGAGTTCTTAATAAAAAAGTTGTCAGTGCCTTTGAATCTGAGCTAGTGAGTAATTCAGCTGAATGCTGAGTGAAAAATAGCTCTGCTGAGTTCAGGGCAAACCACTTTTCTATTAATGCCATGTGCTAATAGGCTTTTTCACAGCTTCTGAATATAATGAAACTTTGGTTCAGTTCTCCACAAATTTTGGAGCCAATGTGGAAACCAAACCCAAAGATGCATGGCTTTCCAGCTAAGAACAGCACTGGAGGTTAACCTCAAATCTTCAACCAGCTTATGTAAACCTCAGAGAAAGGCAAGCTGACCTCTGGCAGTGCTCACACAGCCAGCCTTCCCCACGTTCCATCCAAGCACGGGCAATAAACACGAAGGTAAAACACAAACCTCGGAGGAGCAGATGCACCAGAGCAAAGCCCCAAGTGTGAGGCTTTGGAAAAGTTTCTCATGTGCTTTGAGTGAATACTGTGACAAAAATGGAATTAGAACCCAGCTGTAATTGTTCTCTTGAAGGTGGTCACTCAGAGCCAACATGATTTTAGAAAGTGAAAAGGGAAACAAACGGGTTTGAACCTTATCATGATAGAAAATAAGCAATAAGTAAACCCTGGAGACCATTTTATACCCTCTAAGTGGCCTGCCCCAGTAACAGAAGTTTCAAGGATCCAAGAAACTGCTGTTAAAAAAAAAAAAAGCCACAAAATGATCTGATAGCTTAGGAAATGTCTTCCTGATTCCCAGATGTCAGAGCCTGGTTACAGTTTCTGATCCCCATATATTCCTGCTGTGGACATTTTAGAGACAAGCGCATTTTCTGCTGTCCCCAGGACCGCGCCGATACCTTTCGGCCCCAGGTTAAGTATCTGTTTCACGAGACAACTGCCCAACTCTTGTAAAACTTAAAATGTTCATCTTCCCAGGGAAGAAAGAACCCTGTACGTTCTGTCTGCCACTGCTGGACCAGGCATTAATCTGTGCTCCAGAACACCGAGTTTCTGCGACATCAGACGATCTGTGCGGAAATGAAGAGGCCAGAGACGTTTTCCAGGCAGCAGTGGGGTGTGTGCAGGATCAGTGCCCTCTGCTGAAGGGAAGAGGCTCGTGAGATGCACAGGTTCCCCACAAACCGAGTCCCAAGAGCTCTGGTTGCAGGGTAACAGCATCTGTTGCATTTCGAGTGCAATATTTAGCAAGAGGAGAGCAAGCACCTCGTCAGCCCGCAGGTATTTTAGTGGTGCTGGAGCAGGATACTGTCAATAATCCCCAAAACGCAACGCAGCCTCCTCTGTCTTCTGTAAATGAACTGAAGGAGGGGCGTTGTTTTCATGTTTGTGTATAAACACCAAAAAATAATTAATGACATCAAGGAAGCCTCTAATAAGCAAAAGGTATTTCACCCAAATCAAACTCCATTTAGCCAAGTCCTTCAGAGAATTCAGTTATTAGGTTGGCCCCACCTTGTACGGGTGCTGTAGAGTTGGTTTATCGATCCAAACTGATACTACGTTTGCTGCCATTCAAGTCATCCACATTTTACTTTCACCTCTCTATAGATCTCATCAGCAGAATTTAATTTTTCACAAATCTTGCTAACCTTTAATGCTTTACTATATTACACAGGGAAAAAGAACACGCTGGCAATCCTGAAACGGATCCTTTCAAACATCCTTTCCCCTCTCACCACCCCAACAGCAAAAGGTTTTCTCTATTCCTTCCAGCTGTCTTGAGTTAGACCACACAAAAAACCTTATTGGATAACAACCTAATTGCACATTAGCACAGAAACAAAACACTTAAACTGTCACTTCACATTTTCAAGACAACTAACTTATTTTTAACATAATCCTCAGCAAGCCAGTACACAGAGAATCAAACCAACGTAGTCAGGAGCACAGAAAATAGAGATGTTGCATATTTTAATGCCACCATTTCCATTAAAAAAAAAAACCATCTATTAAACTTGTGTTTAGTCTGATCGGTGCTTACATGAAAATTTCCTGCACTTAATTGCTGTTGATGGCAGACTAATAACACACAGAAACTCTGTATAAGATTAAACCTTTAAAGAAAAGGAGTTAAAAATGGCTTGAAGAATAAACTTTTTACTGGTGGGATTTCTTTTCCCTTACAGACAATACGTACAGTGCTTCCCAGGTAGCAAAACTGCTTTTCTTTCCTTAGATGTCAAGCTATTTATACAAAAGGAATATTCTGCCCCTGCTTCAGAATAGAAAATGGAATGAACCAAACCCTCAGCACTATGAGCATAACCCAACACCATCAGCCAATGCTTCTTGTAGGAACCTACTGTCAAAACTAGGGACAAGAGAGTGAAAACACATCCTTGGGAGCATTTAAGCTTCATCTCTCTGCTCCTACATCTTTAAGTGACAGCTCCACTTTGCTGCAAAGTTTCTGCCAGTGACTGTTTCATCATTTCACCAGAAGTCGAAGACTGCTGAGAAGAGGATTGCTCCAAACCTGCCTTGCTTTCCACAGCTTTCATTATTCTGTTGCCACGTAGTCTCCACATCGGTTCACTGAACTCTACAAGCACACTGCAGGTCACACAGAAAAACCAGTCCCTGCCCGGGGTTTTTCACCCGCTCGTGGCTGAAATGTCTCTTGGTTTGTTTAACCGAATGGGGTCACGGATCTCTTGGACTGGAGAAATTCTGGGGAAACACGGAGGTGAAACTCAGGGGGCTCCCCCACCAGTAGTTCCCCAGGAAGGCTGAACATGGCAACAGGGGAGGTGGCTTTTACCCTTCAGCCATTTCAGTGTTTAAATGCCTGTCTGTCCTCAGCTGTCACTTGCCATCCCATGCAGGGGGAAGCTCCATCACTCAAGACAACTTTGAGTCATCTCATTGCTTTTGGGACTGCAGAACTGTCCTAATGACATCACAAACTTGTGCTAAGTACAACTCTGCCAGCCAGCTGCTCTGGGTGCCAACGGCCAACTCCGTGCCAACGTTTCTAGTGTGCATGAAGGTCTACAACAAACCCCACGTTTTCTCCCATGAAAAGGTGTAATTAACACCACACACACACACAAAAAAGAGACCTGCGAGGCTGCACCTACACTCACATACTTTTCAGCAGAGCACTCCCAGTGCAATGTGGCCTAAGGCACAGAGGCTCAGTTCCCTTGTAAACCGATCTTAGAGCAGCCTCCAAGCTCTTGAAGAGATGAGCTGGTGCAACGATCTGTTACAGGCACAGGGCTCAGGAAGAGACCATCTTTAAACAGGAAACCTAAAACGAGAAAAGTGCCTTGTTAACTCTTTAGGCCCTGAGGCTTTGGTAGCAAAACATATGGTCAGAATTACCAGCCAACGCAAAGCAGAACAGCTCACTGTGGCTGCAATGCCCTAGGAAGACATTACCTTGGTTTACAACATTAAGTTTTATAACATAAGAACCAAAAAAACTTCAGCAAGAAAGCAGTACTTTCCTGCAGTGCTCAGTTCCTTCCGAGATTTCTCATGGAAGAGAGGCCTGTCATGATAAATACAGATGCTTTTCAAATGGAAAGGGGAATTCTTTCCCAAAGGCATTCAGAGAATCAGAATCATTTAGGTTGGAAAAGACCTTCAAGATCACTGAGTCCAAAAGCTGAATTCCTCAATTCCAGGCAAAATGTGGTTTTCAAAAGTTTTAGGGCTAAACTCAAAGCAGGTAAGAAGTGTTCTTCTCCTTAATGCAAGTAGAAAACTTAAACCACGGATTTTTTTTCCAAACAGATTCCATCTATTTCTGTCAAAAATGGAAGTTGAATGTTTCTGAATTTAATGATCAGCACCGCAGACCTTTAAACCCATCCAAAGTTATACAGCAAAAGTATCACACCTTCCTCAGAAAGTGGAAACTCTTGGAAAGTCCTCAAAAGAAGCTACTTCAGAGGCCACAGGCTAACCTCATTGTGGGCAGATTCTTTTGTTCTTCTGGTTTGAAATAAAGGTCTGTTTATTCATTCCTAGAGGTTGCTGCTCTGTTGGCTTCTGATGCAACCCCTTGAATCTTTCACTCCACAGGGGATTCAGATCCTGGGCCCTGCCCTCAGGCAAAACATATGTTCCACTCCAGCCCGAATCCAGCAAGGGTGTTTGCAGGGGAATAATTGTTTTATGTTTATTAATCACCTGCATGCAAATAGGTGCCAATAAAAACTCCAGGCAGATTCTCTGCCAGACTCACATCATCCAATAGCACCACACCCAGGTTCTGGTGTCTGGAGTGCCGAATACCCCCGGTACAGAGGCATTACTGCTTTGATATGCAGTGACAAAAACAGCACGTCAGCTCAGCTCCTCTGCAGCGAGGGCTTTGAAGAGAGATGAGAAACCTGCAGAAACAGTCAACATCAGTGGTGAAATAAATTAGAGATGCTGCATATTAAGCTAAACAAATACATTAATGCAACGTGAAGGGGCGAGATCTCAATCGAAGAACTAGAACACTCAGACTCTACTCATGCTAAATGTGACCTGCCAAGAGAAAATATTCAGGATTGGGGACTGGGTGCAAAAAAAGTTTGAAAAGGCTTTAAAAAGATGGAGAAAATTTTAACAAAATGTTTCAGAGTTATATGCCATTGGCCTTAAATAAAAGCCCTGGCAGCCACGGCTACAAAACCAGCTGATCTCTAAACTCATTCTGGAAAGAGCTGAACTACAAATTCTGATGGGACTTTGGTTAAGAAACAGGTTTTAGTCAGGGCAGTCTGTCTTAAGAGGTGGGATGAGTTAAGGCACAGGAGCTGCAAATCTCTTCTATGACGTGAAGCAAGTCTCAGCCTCTAACCCCGTTCTCGCTGTCCAGTAGCGTGGGGATATTTGGACTTTAAGACTGACAGCTCCGTGGGGAAGAGACTGACCTCAAACACCCTGCAGAGGTAAAAATCAAACCCAGCTTTGACAAATAACGACAGTTTGGTCTGTCACTTACCTTTCCCAACTGAGAACTTGAGTGCTGGATGATGCTGCACAAGCAACAGTCTGCACACAAGCCTGTGCACATCCACCCATCCTTCAGCTTCTAACATTTTTTTCCAGGCTTATTCAAGCACCTGAGTAGAGCACTTTAAATGGTTAACTCATTGGATGCACATTCAAGTAGGGAAGCGGTCCCAGTGAAGAATCTCTTCTGGGCAGCCTGCAAGTATCAGCCTCACGGTAATTATCTGAGGGGAGCTTACAGATGGAAGCATCATCCAGAGCCTAGGCAGCTGTGGGACTGTTCTCATGGGAGACAGCTCTACCTGGCTGAGAGTAATTCAAACATTTATGAAAAGTGCTGCAGTTTTATTTCTCAAGGAGCTGCTTTCATGCACTTCTAAATGTAGACATATCCATTAAGAAAAATCACACCATTGATACATTGGTTTATATTTAATGCAGTTCAGAGCCTACTATGCCAGCAGAATATTCCTGTAAAAGAACCATGGTCAGGTGAGCTAGAAGCAACAGTAGCATTTTAAAATCCATTCTGCTTGAAACTCTTTTATTTTACCTTTTACTCGGATGAGATTGAAACAAAATATAAGAAAAGCAAATTAAGTCTGAAAACCTGGTTACTATTGTTTTAGAAAGCAAACACCGGTAACTTCAGAGAAATAAAGTGGATGATACATGTTTAGCATGAAACATTTGTGCAGTGTTTGTTGAACTTTACTTGTGAGAGTGGATGACAGCACATGGTCATCTAGAAAACACAGTGCCAGTCTTCCCACACAAAACTGGGGGGGCTTGGGGTGTAAAAATCTCCGAAGAGGAAGGAAAGATAAGTAACCTGACCATGCACCCATTAACAGTAAATCAAGTTTCACCTTCACCATGGAGCAATTTACTTAAACACTCTCAGAAAGGACCAGCAGAACAAGAAGATAAAACTGGCTATATAAATGTCAATCTTTATTCGATCTCCCAGTGCAGTACATAACTTGTGTGCTTCAAACGAATAGAAAAACCCAAAAATGAACAAAAAACCAAGACTGCCGAAGAAAGATCTCGGGGGTTAGGACATCTCTTTTGAAAGGGGTATATTGTCCACTTCATGGATGCCGTCTTTGTCGATGAACCGGGCATTGAAAGAAGCCAGATTTAGGATGAAGCGTTTCTGAAGCTGTTCAACAAAAGACAGAGACAGAAGAGAGATGAGATTCACTTGAAGCCTAAATAAGAGGAGATCACGATTTAAGGGATACGCTGTTGTACATCAAAATTCCCATCCCCGTTCTACTGACTTGAAATATCAGGAATTGGAGTGGCTTTTTTCATTGCTCAGGAATCAGAGTGAGTTTGTCCTGCTCTAAGGCTACACGTTAGACAAGTCCAGGCTAGAGATGCCAAGTACACCAGGCTGTTAGCAAGGAACACATTTAAGCAGAAGACTGGAGTGGGCTACAACTCCAGGCACAAAGCATACGTATTGAAAAGATACTTCAAACAGAAGCTCTTTAGAGTACTTCTTCCAGAAGTTTCTTCCCAGTTACATTCAATGCAATCCCTTAAAGACAATTTTCCTCCAATAAAAGCCTTGAGTCCACAAGGTTATGTTTCTGCTATAATTGATCATGAACTTTAAGGTCAAATCTTTACCTCAGTCAGGTATCACTTCAGAAGCTGGAAGAGAACTGTGCTTAGAAGCATGTACAAGCAAAGTGTAACAGGTACCAGAAGGGTGCTCATGTTATGTTCAGAGAAACATAAAAGGGAGAAGTCAAAGACTGTCTGTATCAATATTATGCTAAGCATGGAAGAAGTAGAAGTAAAGAAAAGCAATTAAGCTTCAAGTTTACGTTCTGGAGGACATGAACCATGCTAAGACAACGCAAGCGCCCACAAATCCTTTTCTTCAGTAGCTATTCTACATCTGGTCCATGTGAGTTTATTACCCCTTCTGGCAAAGACAGCGAAAGGACGCGACGGGAGGAACAGGAAAATATCAGCAAACGAATGCAAACAAACATTCCTTTCTCAAGATCATAAGGGCCCAAGTTTGGCAACTCACCTCCTCTAGACATTTTTTTAGGAGCTCCACAGCTTCCTCACGTGTGATACCTGAAAGAGAAAACATCCCCAGATTGATTTCATTAGAGGCCATCTCTCTCAACAGAAACTTTATTAAATTTAGACAACTTTTCAGCTGAGCACCAAAACCTCTCCTTCCCAGCTCACAGCAAACGCTTTCCAGATGTACTGGGGACGCCCCGCACCGAAGCGCTCACGCTGCAACAAGCCATTGAGAATCGATTTGTTACACTGAATGGGAAGCATGACGGAATTTTGCCTCCCATGGCCAGGGCCTGGGCTTTGGAGAAGTCCACCCACCCCTCTCTCCTCGAGTTTATTACAGTTTTAAATCAGCTCCATCTGTCCGCAGCCGGCTGCAAGGCAGTGACAGTGGGCGGGGATGGGTTTGAGCGCTGCCTTCCCTGCTGGGTATTCGTTTTAATAATGGGGAAGGCACGTGTGCGATGTCCCCGCTCTTCTCACACGGCAGGGTAAAATCCAGTGCTCTGCGGGGCTGACGAGCCCCGGCAACCTCCTGGAGCTCACTGCTTTTCTCTTGTCACGAGGAGCGGGGAAAATGGAGCACTACCATTTTCAAGGGACACGAGTAGAAAACAGCTGCGCCCTGTGGAGAGCACACAGCTTGTTTCTAGAGTTTGTTCCAGAGCGGCGTCCACCCACCGCTCAGGCTAAAGTCCCATTAGAATAAAGTTGTCAGTTTACAGCTGCATTTCTTGCAGGAGATAGATGAAAGGATTACTAAGCAAACATCTCTGCTATGAGATTAAACTCAGCTTTGCACAGAGGAGTAAAGCAGTTTTGTAGCTAAAGCCAAAGATGCCAGATTAACAATAGTCCAAGCTCTGTGCATCAACTCAGCTGTAGAGCGGGGCCGTGTTTATTCCTTGGCAGTGTAAAAACTGGATCGTGATTCTAAAATAAAAGCTAAGACAGGTACAGACACGTCCAAGAATTATGATCAACATCACATGCATAAAACTGTAAACCAAGCCAACCAATCTTCAGCACCAGCACTTCAGAGGGCTGAAGATGATCTTGCCAGGACTATAATCTCACTGGTATGTTTTTAATATATCACACACAAAGGCAACCCAAGATATGGAGCAATAGGATCTGCGGCTGCCCTCTGAAGACTGATGCTCTGGGACAACGTACACGTCCTAGCCAAGAGAGCAGCAAACAGAAGATAAAGTTATCAAACTGTTATTTATTAAAAGAAGAGCGCTAGCAGCTAATGGTCCAGGAAAGGCTGGGCACGTCTTCGAATAAACTGAAACTTCCTTCACTTCCAGGCTGTTATGTTTCAAAGAGGAAAACACTTGAAGGAGTTGACTGGTCTTACGTTACCATTTCAACAAAACCAGAAGGCAACCTTTAAAGCCACCTTTATTCTGACAAAAAGTCAAATTCAAATCTGTATCACCCCAGAGATTGCACTGGATCACCTGACTTGGCAAGTGTCGCTCTCTCAATTTAAGCCTTTACATTATTAATCAGGAACAGGAGAATTTTCTTCTCCAGACTCCACTCACCTGGCTTGTAATAGCGGTCGAGGATGCTGAGGGTAAGGAACGCACCATAGCCATGGGCTGCAAAAGGAGCTTTAGCCAGAGCCGCCAGATAGTCCATGTAATAGAGGGCAGGGCCGTCGTGGTCATCGTAGCCAGCCAGGAGGAGGTTGACATGGTAAGGGGTCTACAAAGAGAAATGGTGTTTCTGTTAAAGCAGCCACACCCACATCTTCGGATCCCAATTCCCCACGGCACCTACGGAACAGCAGGGCAGCCGGGTGCGCAGAGTTATGGCAACTCTGCCATAAAATGCTACGAGCAGCTACAGCAGCACTGGCTGCAGGAGGTTACGGTCTCCATCGGAAAGCTACAGAATGTATGTGCAAGTGGAAGCATAAAACTTAATGAAACCCCCACCAATTCTCAGGAGAACCAAGAAAAGCTTTCATGGCATATTTGAACTTAAGAAAATTGTAATGTTTTCACACCAGATTCTTTCATCTCAACATGAAACTCACATAATTTTTACTGTCAGCATGTGAGCACAACGTGAACGTTTTGCAGTTCATAAGAACTCCTCTGTTAATTTTACATGCTCTTTTCCCAGTCACACTGCTAACCACAGACCATTTTAGCACATACGAAAGCTCCCAGCACAGCCAGACAGCGTTACACTGTCTGGCTAATTGGCAGTTAAGACTTTTTATTGCATGTACCAAGTTTAATCTTTAACGTTTGCCCAACTTAACCAAGTACGTGAAGAGGATCTAAGGAACTGGTTTTATTTCTATTCCAAACTGACTACTCAGATACTGCAGTGTCACGTTAGCAGCAGCTCTTGCTTGGCTGGAAATAGTTTAAATAAACTAGAAATTTAGTCTGCTTCAGCTGCTGTTGATTCTTGTTTCTGATTCTTGTTTCTGCCTTCAGCAAGAACCCATCAAACACGGTTGGGAAATCTCTACATCTTATCCAAGACGACCATGTCACTGCACTAGTGATTCCTCAACCGCTTCCTTCGTGGTTCAGGTTTGGTGTTCCCCCATAATGACCAAAGCAGGTGGCCCTGCACAGATTCTTCTGTGCTCCCAGCTTTTCTGTACTGACAGAATTTTCATATTTATATAAATGTTTCTTTATTAAATTAACCATACTAACAGGATATCTCTTAAAACGCTAGGAAGCTCAGATCAACAAAGCAACAAAATAAGGAGAAAAAAAACCTGTTGCAGCTAACAATAGATGAGAACAAGCAAACAGTTTCACCCTAGAGCAAAAACATTAACTTTATGATAGGAAAAAGTTCATTTTGATACTTGAATAGCACAGTGAACTGGCACTTAAAGAAAAAATAAATCACAGGATCCCTACATTTTTACTTTCACTGCACAGTAAGAAGGAATAAAGCAGCCTACAGTTAAATAACAAACATATCACTGTAAAGGGTGTGATTTAATCTTCAAAGTGTTCAAGGGCATTTGGAAGCAAGTTACCATGCAGCTGTATTCATTTAATGAGTCTGTATTTCTTAGTTTGTTTATTCTGAAACATCACACAAGTCGATATTTAAAAGCCACGACACAAGATCACTTGGATTGTGTGACTCTGAATTACCAACATTGGCAAATGCGAGACATTCAAGCATAAAAAAATGGTGTTGCACAAACTTGAACAAATCTGCTGCTTTTCAGTTGTAAGTTCTTCTGATAATGGTCTGAGAGACAGCTTCTTAAACCTCAATGTACATATGGTGTCACCTGTGCCCTCTGCTTATTCAAAAAAGGTACTAGAAATTAGAAATCTATTACATCCACAATTACAAATGAAGTTTGCAGACAGCACCTTAGAGCTCTCTTAGCAGGACCTACATCTCTGCAGATCTCAGTCCTTCTGTCCATTCCAGACAGCCTTGGCTTTGGCAACTAAATCCACACCGACGGTTCTGAACTCTTTAAAGACTGGTGTGATTCCAGGGCTGCCAGGAGATGAGTGATGCTCCAGGATAGGCTTTTTTCCAAACCTACCTTCCTATTCAAGGCAATATTTCTCATCCCGAGTAGCTTTGCACTTTACGCTGTTTGATTTAAAATAACTACAGCAATTAAGAGATGTGTGAAATTCTTCAGGATTTACAGCTGAAGAGAACAGTTGTGATAAGTACATGAAGCCACCAGGATCAGCAGCGGGAGGCAGGGCGGTGACAAGCAGCGTCGTGACATCTGGCGGAAGCCAAAGTCACAGCGAGGGGGAAAGGTGGGCGTGAGGAAGCATCCTGCCAAGCGTGGACAAGGCGAGAGGAACTGACAGTCCTCCTCTGGACTCGGGCCAGACCCTGTCACCTATAATTAAACAGAGCATCACAACAAGAAACTGAACCTCTGGAGGGGCAGGGGGGGGTGCTGCTCCTGTTCCCCACCACCACACAGCCTCAGCAGTCTGTCAAATGTACTAAGCCTGGCATGGGGTTCATCAGGTGAGTCAGTGAGATGCTGGAGTAGGTACCAGTGGAAGAGGAACCACAGCACTGATGAGCGCGCCCCTTGGCTCCCCAGCTGCTTCTCAGTTTGCCTCAACTGCAACATATCCACAGAAATCACAGACCAGTTTGGGTTGGAAGGGACCTTAAAGAGCAAATCAACAAAGGTCCCTGGCAGATCCTATGCTGGAGCATAAACTCTATGTTTTAAAAAGAGAAATGTCACAAAAAGCCACACATTGACTCCAGTAAAAGAAAAGAGCACAGGAATGTAACGGCCTTAAGGTACACGCCCAGCATCGTGCCTCTGGATGCTTCCCACAGAAAATGACTTCAAGCCACTGCCACACAAGAGCTATCCCCAGGGTATCAAGAACCCGGACACATGAACCACAAGGTTCATACATGAAATCAAACGGGGTAACACTGGAAGGAACCTGGGTGAACAATGCAGAAGAAGCTCAAGTTTGGGCTGGGCCAGTACAACGGCTGAAAAAGCACCTTTTCAGTGTTTGCCACCCAGCCCATCCAGCCTTCCACGACAAACAGCTCCACACGGTGAGTGGTAACACCTTTTTCCCCAACAAAATTCTTACTTCTAAACTACTGCTCCACCCTAACAGGAGGCAGTGGTATGTTTTACCTTTTCTTTTTGTATCTTTACCATCCACATGATTAAATCAGTAGCCTCCAGGAATTCTGTACACAATTTCAATAGATAGAGAGCTTTAATTCTTTTGCTACCCCACAAATGATGATGAAAATGTATCAAAATTCACAGGAAAAAAATTCGGATGGCAATGTTTGTATCATCAAATTCTAAATCCCACAAACAAATCATTAAGTGCCGTGTTTAAAGAAAAAAGAGCTCTCCCTACAGTGCAGGGATCACTGTAGTGTGACGTGGTGTCAGAGTGCGCCGCGTGCTCCAGGGCACTGCCATCTGCAACAGCACAACATCTCATCTCCGGTAAATAAACACATCTGCCTTTGCCAGTGTCCTCCCCACTGTGCTGCCCATCTGGATCAGGTGAGCTGGAAGGCAGGAGCAGGCTTGGGAAGGAGGGAGGCACGGGGAGGATCATGCCTCGGGGGACACAGCAGAGGAAGAAGACGGTGCCACATCAATGCCACATCCCGCTGGCCAAGTTTACCAGAAAGCCTGTTAAATTATCCCTGTTAGAGGTACTTTAAATCTACGTAAGAAATGGTTGCTGCTGCTCAAGCAGGCAGGACATTCGGCATCAGCCTCACCCACGCCATCTGTAGGGGTCAGATGCCCCCGAGACAAGCTGGCAGCACCAGGCAGCCGACAGCCATGGGGGCCAGGCTTCAAGCGGCATCACTCCTCCAGATGGACCTCACCTCCTGCACAGAGCTCCCCAGGACACACAGACCTTCCCAGCTGGGGCCACGCACAAGCTACAGCGAGCGGCATCGCCGCAGACATCACCCACCAGCAGCAGGGCTTAGTCCACGGGGCTGCCTCAAGCCGCTTCAGCTGGAAGTGCTTTGTGCAGGGAGGCTGAGGCAGGGCCCTGCACGGAGTTATAACTTCCGTGTCACAAAAACTTGCTGCCTTCAGCTCCCACCCGTGTCAGAAATGAGAACAACGACCTTGGGTTGCTCCTGCAGATGAGTTCGAGGGTCTGGGCATCACTCCACACCCATACAATGCTCAGCAGCACAGCTCCAGTGTTAACACCACCCTCTGCTGCTGTAAAGCACCGTTTCGGACCCGTGAAGTGCACTGTTAGAGCAGCAGCATCATCCACCCCCACAGAGTCACTCTATGTCATTCTCAGCATCCCATTCCCCTCCCCGTTCTCTTTGGCAGAGCACAGATTGAACACTAATGAAATGCGTCCAACCCTGGGTCTTTAAAAGTCTGATTGCCCCATCACAACATCTTTTCATACTTTGAAAACACCACCATGAGAAAAATCAGCAATTGCAGCTCAGTAACTTGAAAATACAGCCCCAGCTTGGAGGGGGTATTTACCAAAAGCCTCATGTTGCTGTTCACAAAAGGGGCTTGTTTTGCTAAGCACATCAAACAGCTTTGCTCTATTAAATCATTTCCCAAGAAGATTAAACAGATTCAGTGCATTTGCATGAAAAGTGACAACCTTATCTCGATGTTAGAGAGGCTTAATTCACTTCACCGTCTGCAGAGCTTGGGACAAAATGTTTATTGGGCCCAAAGCTGGAATTTTGAGACTGTAGCTGTATCGATAAACGATGTGATCAGGTTTTTAAACACAAATTGTACTTTAAGAAAACATCCTTTCAGCAAAGCAAACTGACCGCTACAGTCAGAGCTGCCACCTTTTCCATCAGACTCCATTACCTGAAAAGGGAATTTTTTTCCCCCCCAAGTCTCTGCCAAGATCCTTCAGCCAATACTCACTCGACTCCGCAGATAGTCAGCCAGATTCCGTCGGGTGAAGTTTGCAGCTGCAGTAGGAGACAATTCATAACCTGGAGAAGAAACAGGTGTTTGATAACAGTACAAATCCATATTCACATTTCATTTCCTGACTTCCCATTCCTATTTTGAATGTTGTTTGAAAATGTTGTGCCATTTGTCCAATTCCCATTTACTCCAAAAGCTAAATGCAGCGAAAGAGCTCTCAAAATCCAAGTAGCTCATCTCTTTACAGACCATTAGGATACACAGCTTAAAAAAATTAAAATACTATGGGCACATAGCCTGAGCTTTTCAGTCGGGTGTATCAGGAAGAGTGGTAACAGTTGTCATGCAATGAACATATTAAGAGAAAGATTTACTAACAAACCTATTATTGCGTCACTTCTATTACAAACAGGTTAGCAGGGCTTTGGATAAACCTCTCGGCTTATACGATGTAATCCAATCTCCATTTCTTCACCCCACCTTCACTAGCACCTTTGTTTGACAGTAAAACAGCAGGAACCCTTACAGCCAGAGCAGCTCTGAGAGCAGCACTTTCCCCCAGGCTCAGCTGTGAGCTCTGCCCATCGCCACCCCCGCTCCCGAGCCCGCACCAACGCCTCTCCCAGCTCACCGTTGCGCATTTTGTAGAGCTGAACGTTTTTCTGGATGTATTCTGCAAACTGCACGGTGTCTCCAGCCTCCCCGACGCACAGCAGCAAGATCTTTTCACTCATCTTAAACATTTTGTCATGGTCTAGGCAAAGAAAAGTAACAATAAGAGCCGTGGTCACGAGAAAGGGGGAATTATTTTGCCAATATCGTAACGCATCGTGATTTCTTGGGGAAGTAAGACTTGGATAACTACGTTCTCACCTGGAGCACCCACCCTGAGTAAACCCCAGCACCCAGCTTTCCCCAGTTGGCAGCACAGCACACAGGACTGGTTAACTCATCACCAAGAGAGACTGAGCTGGAAGGCACAAGGTGCTTCCTCCAGGGAGGTGTTCCAGAGACACACGGTGTTGCGGTTTAACCCCAGACAGCAACCCAGCACCCACCCACCCACCCACTCCCCGCTACCTCCTGAGTGAGGAGGAGGCTTTTGTTTACTTAACACTGCTGAATAACCTCTGCTGCAAGGTGGGGATGGAATGTCACAAAGCTCAAGCACAATTTCAAGAGCTACTGAAGTTCCCAGCAGCTGAGAGCTCAGGAAAGGCCACTGACACTGATTGCAAGGGCTGATCAATCTGCCAACTAAAGCAAGTGCCACCGAGTGCCAAAACTCTAAACAGACACCTGAAATTTAGTGGCTTCCCCCCAGAAGACAAATAAATTCTACATCCTGTTTTCCTTAAATTTTATCAACAAGCAACTTGGAACCAACATTAACTTACAAAACATGGTTTGAAGTGATTACATTTGTATTGTATCCACGCCAGCACCTCCCACAGCCACCTTTCTAACACCACTCCAAGGGACTTTCACAGACCTGAAGTGAATATTTTGGGTGACAGCACTGCCACAACATCCATCACTTCACAGGATGTTTAGCAATGCTGTGATCTACAACTTAAAAAAGCTTCTAAACCAAGGCATTGAGATTAGACCACCACAAGTAAGCAAGCTCTTAGCCTACACCTTGTAAACCAGCTTCGGTCTAATTGCAACAGGCAGCAGACAAATTCATTTCAGAGAATTTCAAAGGCTTGATAATCACCCAGATGATTTATCACACGAGGAAACCAAAACCATATTACAGCTGAGCTCACGTGCTACAAGCTTCACTTATGCTTTTGCTTCC
The DNA here is from genome assembly GCA_024611175.1 of Megaceryle torquata. Classification (NCBI taxonomy): domain Eukaryota; kingdom Metazoa; phylum Chordata; class Aves; order Coraciiformes; family Cerylidae; genus Megaceryle; species Megaceryle torquata. Next base: position 74,098 of record JANIJG010025715.1, read on the forward strand.
AAGAGGTCTCTAACCCCACAAGTTACATTTTACTAGTGACTTAGACACAACCAAACATTCAACCTCACCCCCCACAGTACAGCACAGAGCAGGGCTTGTGTTAACACATCAACGCTCACCTGAGCCAGTAAGATAACAGGAGAACCCAACACTGTGCACCCCTATGGGCTCAGGCTTGGAAACTTCACTCTGAGCAACCCACCCTTTGAGTCCCAGGCCCAGGGACAGAAATTGCCAAGCAGCTCCTACCGAATCCCAGCATGGCGGGGGCTGGAAGGGCCCTCTGGGGATCATCTGGTGCCATCCCCCTGCTCCATCCAGCAGGGTCACCCAGAGCAGGGGGCCCAGCAGCGCAGGGTCCAGGCGGGTTGGGAATCTCTCCAGAGAAGGAGACTCCACAACCTCTCTGGGCAGCCTGGCACAGGCTCCCACACCCTCCCACCAAAGAACTTGCTCCTCCTGGTCAGGTGGAACCTGCTGGGTTCCAGTTTGTGCCCATTGCCCCTTGTCCTGTCACTGGGCACCATTGACCAGAGTCTGGCCCCAGCCTCTTGCTCCCCTGAGACCCTTTAGCTCTTGCTCAGCAGTGATGAACTCCCCTCTGAGGCTGCTCCTCTCCAGCCGAACAGCCCCAGGGCTCCCTCTCAGCCTCTCCCCAGCACAGAGATGCTCCAGAGAACAAAACCCAAACAGAAACTCCCAGCAGCGTCTGCCTGCACCCACAGCGGCCTCTTCTAACACCCCCTCCTCGGCCGCAGCCAGAGCCGGGAGGGCTCGGAGCACCAAAACCAGACACACGGAGCTCACCCCTGGTCACCTGCTCACGACTGGAGCCCGAGGGCACCCGGTCCGCCCAGGCCAGGGCTCCCCGCCGGGCCTGCCCCGGGGAAGGCAGAGCCGCCGCCTCCCCAACACAGCGGCGGCGGGGCTGCTCCGGCCGCGCAGGCCTCGCCTCTTACCGTGCTTCATCTGGACGATGCTGGAGGCGGCCACCGTGTCGGCGGCCACCAGGACGTAGTCGGGCCCCTGGATGCCGATGAGATACTCCATGGCGGGCCGCGCGCCGCCGTCCCCTCGGGCCGCGCCGTGACACAGCGAAGCGACACCGCCCTCCCGCGCCGGCGCGCGGCGATGACGCCACCGCTCGCGAGAGCCGCCCGCCCGCCGGGGGTCACGTGGCGCCGGTAAAGGCCGGAGGCCAAGATGGCGGGCGCGGGGCGCGGCGGCAGGCGGGCCGGTGCCCTGTCCGTTCTCCGGTTTATATCCCCCCTGCCCCTGTGCCGGGGCCCGACGAGCCTGCGGGCGGCACCTGGGGCGCGCGGGGCGGAGTGAGGCGGTGGCTGGTCCCGTCGGGAACGGAGCTGGGGGGGCCGAGGGGCGGTGTGCTCCGCGCTGCCCCCCCCGGCCCCGTGCCGGGCTCAAAGAACTTTTGCTTTACAGTTCTCTGCGGGTTTTTTTCACCTCTCTAATGAATATATTCTGGGCAAAGTGTGGCTAATAAATCTGAATTGAAATAAATGAATAAAGGATTTTTCTGTTGTCCCTGCTCTTCTTTCAGCCCCGGTGTTCAGAGAACGTGTTCCGTGTGCCGGGTCCAACAGCCACCGCTGGTTCGGGTCACGGCTGACTCCAGATAAATGTCTCAATCCCCTGGGTTCGTTACACCCGGCCCCCCAATCTCGGGTTGCCCTCGCGGCTTGGGGATGATGGTGGCTTCGGGCAAACCTGCGTTTCGTGTCGGGCAGGTGTCGTGGGGTTTTGGTTTGGGACAGAAATCCCGTTTGTCTGGGTCTTTGGTGCCATTCCCGGCCAAAACAAACGGCGCTTGTTGTTCCAGGGCGGAAAACGGGGTGGTGACAACCGCACGCCCCGCGGAACAAACCCCTCGGCCTGGCGATCTCAGCCAGAGCCAAGGGGCTGGCTGCCCGCGGGGGTCCGCGCCGAAAGACGACGGCCGTGTGAGCCCTGCCCGTCCAACTGCTCCTCGGGCACCGATTCTTCGTGCCGGGTGCTCCTGTAGCTTCTGGTCTGTGTCGGCAAAGGGAACGGAGCTGTGAAGAGACGCCGAAATCCTTCCAGGAAAGACGGAGCGATGGATTCGCTGCCCATCGCTCGGCGTCGGGAACCCCCGGCGGTGCTCGGCCCGGCTCCGACCCGCGGCGCGGGACTCCCGGAGGCACCGGCCGCGGTTTGGCGGCCACAGGCTGTCGGGAAGCCGGGAACCACGAGCGTGTGCCCAGCCCGGCCGGGACCTGCCGCCCCAAACACCATCCCGAGCGGAATCCCCCGCGGTCGAAGGGCCGAGCTCTGCCTCGCCTCACGGAGCCGGTGCCGGGTTTTTCACCGAGCGCCGTGTCCGTGCCGCCGGGCAGGGAAAGCCCCGGAGCTGCAGATGTGCCCGCGGGGGGTTCCTGTCAGTTAACGGCTTCAGAGCTGAGGGGGAGCCTGGATGGTACCTGTGTTTCACCACCTGGCTAGACACGGGCTGTGACAGCCGCTGAGCAGCACACGCTGTTCTCTGCTTCCCCCTCTCCCCCATCCCGCTCTCAAGCTACCGAAATTTCCCGGGGCGTTGGGGGGGAAATGTCTCGTCTCAGGTGGCTGTGAGCCCGGAAGCTTCCAGGTGTGGCTGTAACGTAAAGAATTCATAACAAGAGAAACAAAACAACTGCTCTGATTGCCTGGACATCGCCTGGGCGCAGGCGCCATCCCGACGAGCGGAGTCTCTCCGGCCGGCGCTTGGCTTTATTGATCCGACCCTGCCCCTGCCCGAGCCCCAGCGAATACATTCGCTAAGTGCAGCTCCACAAAGCCCCAGCCCCACGCTGATGAAAGGGGCCACCGGAGCATTAACACCCCACCCCCCCACCCCCCGGCAACCCCCGTGGAGGAGGCAGCCCCGGGAAAGAAAACTCTGGATGCTCCAGCACGTGGCAAACGCGCAACTGCACCTACACCGAGAAAGTCAGTGTGTAATTAGAACTGGGCACAACCTTTGTGCGGTTTAAAAAATACTAAACCTGCCAAAAAGCAACAGCAAATTGTCTTCAGGAAACAGTATAAACGAGTGTAAGCAGCAAATTCACCATTTTGACTGTTTTCCAATCGCCCGTAGCTACACTTGTTAAACTGAGTGCTGCGTGCATAAATCAAAACAGGATGTTTTCTTCTACCTAACAATGGCCAAGCTCCCTGCCAGTGCTCGACTGTTTTCTGCAGGGATCCAAACTGAAGTTTTAAACACATTTTTCCCCTATAGATCTCTGTACGTATTGCACACGTACGTACAGCCAGCCTGTCTTAACTTCACAGTTATTTTTTGAGACCTTTTTAAGAGAAGGTTAACGAAAAATCAACAACTGCCATCCTTGTTGATTTTTATTGGGCCCTAGGGTACAATTAAATGCTAAGGTTGTTATTGAATTTTCTTGACAGATTGAATTTCCCCGTTTAGGAAGCGCGTGTGCATCCAGTACACACCTACCCCTCTTCCAGGGCTGAAGGTGCTTCTGATGTTAGTGCAATGGTAGAAGAAGGATGGCAGGACATCCCTGTCTAGCAGAAATGGGGGAGTATTTTCCACCACTAAAGGGAAATTTTCTCCCTTCGTGGGGTTCATCCCAAGAACAAAAGCTGCCAATAGCACAGGGATGCTCCGCAGCCTACATAAAGCTCTTAGATGTACCGAGACACCTGATACACAATATGCAGTTCCCAAGGTCCTGTACCCACTATACTGAGATATCTAAAGACTTGGTGGTCCTTGGAGTATCTTCCCTCACTCAGTTAAGATAATTTATCGAACTGAATCATCCCAGCACAAAGCAGGAATGGGAGCACAGCGAGCGAGAGGCTGTGACGGACAGGGGAGCTCACCTTCCCATCCCCCCCGTCGCAGCTTCTGAAGTATCCTTCAGCTGGGAAAGTGAGCTCTTAAAAGGGAAGATTGATCCTGTAAGGAACCCTGAGATTATTAAAAAAAAAAAAAAAAAAAAAAGGGAAAAGAGGCGGGCCAAAAAAGAAGAACAAGCCTTAAGGCATAATGGAACTTACCAGAGCTCCCTGGCTCCCTGGACTGCTCTACCTCAAGAAATCGGTGTAAAAACACATGGAACAAAGGCAACTTGGCAAGGACAGACTGGTTGAGAAAGGGAGGGCTGAGAGGTAGATAGAAAAGCTGTCGAGGATGAATAGCTCTCATGTATTTTACACAAAGGCAGGCAAACAGTCATGTGGGAAAAGCTATAAAACAACAGAAGTTAGTAAAAAGAATCCTCAAAGCAGCCCAGAGAGTCAGCTCTGCACTGGATGTAAATCCACTGAGCCCAGTTCCAGCCACTGGAGCTGTTCTGGCTGACACCAGCTGGGGATCTGGCCCGGGCAGTAATTGCTCATCTCCAGTGACGTGGGCTGATGGTGCTTCCTAATTTGAACTGATATTTACAGGGGCAAACGTCGCAGCCTCTTCACTGGGTGCCAATTGCTCCGGCAGAGAGCCCAGAGCCCAGCAGAAAATGCAGACGAGTCATTGTATCAACAGTTGGAAAACAAGTGTCCATGAGGACAAAAGCTTTCAGTGTTTCCTTTTCTTCCCTGCTATTTTTCTACCCCTTTTCCACACACTGTCCGTGAGACATTGCAGATGTTGTTCTTGCCTTTGCACAACACTCCCACTTTTACCTGCTCCGTCTGCACGCTGCTGGGCCAGCTGGACATCAGCTACCTGGCTACTCTGAGCACCATGGCTCTCCTTCCTAATTCTACCAAGGAACAAGCGACAGGACAAGAGGAACCGGCCTCAAGTTGTCCCAGGAGAGGTTTAGGTTGGAGTCGAGGAACAATTTCTTACCCTCCAGGGTTGTTCAGGTCTGTCCCAGGCTGCCCAGGACAGTGGTGGAGTCCCCGTGATCCCTGGAGGGGTTTCCAAGCCCCCCGTGGAGCTGTGGTGCTGAGGGCCAGGGATCAGTGGTGCCCTGGCAGTGCTGGGGGAATGGATGAACTCCATGATCTTAAAAGTCTCTTTCAAGCCAAGACCATTCTAGGACTCTATTCTGATTGTTAGGATCCCCATTCTGACCAGACTTGTCAGGAAATGTCTGTGTCTGGCAGTTGATCCCGTGGACCCTGCACCCCTCAGCAGCCCCGGCTGCCAGCTGCGGTGAGCGAGCTGCTCCACTCCCTCGGGCTGGGGCCACTGCAGAGTGTTTACCCTCCACCCGTGATGGCAAGAACAGGGCATCCACTGGAGTGTGCAGGTGAAAATGGATTGTAACCTGCTGCCTGGCGTGTCAATAGAGCTGATTAGCGCTTGTGTGTGTCTCTGGCAGGATTGATCTTGCAGGTGAGAAGGTTTCAGAGCCCAGCTGGGGCCCTGCTCCCCAGTGGGATGCTCCTCCCTGAGCCGCTCTGCTGTGGTGGTCGCTTGCTGCTTGCAGTGGGCAGGAGGATATTCACCTCAAGCAGCTGTGGTGGCCAGGGCCAGGAAACATTATTTCCCAGTTTTCCCATTTCTGGAGCCTCCCCAGCAGCGCAGAGCATCACGGCTGCTTCCCGACAGGGTGACTTTGGGTTCCCTCTCCCAGTCTGACTTGTGGCTCAAACCTTTGCGGTGAGGCGGGGAAGCAACAGGCACTGCAGACTGCAAAAGCTCTGTTGTGCAAAACCAGGTTGGTGAGCCCAAGACGGTGTCAAGCTTGGGTAGTGAGTGACCCAGAACTGCACAGCGGGGCTGGCGGGAAGATCTAGTTCATAACTAGAAAAAAAAACATAAAAAGAAAAGCTGCTTGGAGTCATTAGATTGTTTGGGGATTTTTTCCCCCCACTGAGGAGGCACAAATCAAGAAATCAAAATGTTTAGTAAAACAAACAGAGATTTCTGCAGTGTTGTGGGACATTTATAGACAGCAACATCTAGTCAAAGCTCCCCCTCAGCTCCTCTGGCTCTTTCCTTCTGTTTGAATTCCTGCTGGTCACTGAATTATTACTTTTCTTACTATTTCCTGTGCTTTAAAAGTGAGGAAGGCACAATCAAATTATCGTCATGCTCATTTGGTTAATTACCCATTTAGTTACTTATTCAGTTCATTGAAAAGACGCTGGCCACTGTCAGTTTGGAGGAAGTTCCTTTGGGCAGGCAGTTAGGAGACAGGATATAGGATGAAATAGGCCATTGCTCCAGCCCAGTGAATGGCAATTTACATCCCTTCTTTTCTGCTATGTCACTTCTGGGTGCAGTTTGGTCTGGATTAAAAAAAAAACCAAACCCAAACCAAAACAACAAACAAACAACAAATGAAGAAAGAATTCTGCTGGAGATCACCGCTGCTTGTTAGAATCCATTTAAGTTTAACCCAAAGCTCTGCAGAAGACCAAAGCACCTATTTTAGGACTCCTATTTCTCTTTTTTTTTTTTGGTTGAGAAAAATGTGCTGCTCCACAGGTCATAAGATGCCTGTAATTATGACCCTGAATAGATAGAAATGTTGCTTCTTGAGACAAATCCTATCTGACAGTTTTTACAGTACGTTCGTTCAGAGCAAAATGCCCTGTCCCCTGTCACCCGGATTGAAATTATTAAGGAAGACAGACATTTCACTGACAACTCTACCCTCCGGGGGGAAAATATTCCTTCTGTTCCCCTCTGAAGGTCAGAGCTCACATAATGCAGAACACTTAGAACGCGCACATGCTCACGCACATGCGGAATGAAACTTTCTCCTCAGCGGAGCCCTGGGAGGATTTGATGGCGAACAGGAACCCGCCGCTCAGAGGATTTTGGCACAAAAAAAGATGAGCCTGACATTTCTTCAGTGTTAAGTTCATACTGTCTTGTAAAGGATCTCTGTCTCCACCCGTAGATGGTCATGGGTGCTCACATGTTTGTGCTTCCACTCACATGATCCGCACCCCGACGTGGCACATCCGTCGCTCTGACGATGCGGAATCTGTGGGAAAGTCACACTTCCCTGGCGGCTTTCAAAATATTGCCCGGCTTCTTTTCCTTGCTGACGAAAGCCCATTTGCAACTTCTATGTCCCACTTATCACTTAAACCGCGCTGCCAGCTGTCACTGGGCCCAGTTTGTCACACGGAAGTGTCCTTGTGCTGGGATGTTCAGGTCCTCTCCATAGGAGCACCAGCCCCTGGCTGTTCAGAAGCCATCTCGTGCTGGAGGAAGGGCAATGCCTGGCCCTTCGGTGCCTCTGCAGCCCGGGCCCGACGTGTGAATCCAGCGGTACGCTGCCACATATGAGCTGTCATTCACCCTGTCTTGCCTGTGGATCGCTGGGCTCACTTAATCTAGGGCTGAAAATTGGACTTGAGCCAAGGTGACTGGAGGTGGGAAACCAGGCTGCAGTTCATTAACCTCTTCCCACTGCTCAAGGTAAAGCAGCGGCTCCGTCTTTCCCGTCTTTCCATCAATTTGGTGTGTACCAGGCTCACGCTGGGTCCCTGCTGACCACCTCTGTAGGCTGGTGTCATTTGCACCGAGTTTCCCTGGCTGGACCCAGCTCCCAGGCACTGACCCTGCTTCTTCAGCCTGTCTTAGAAACACTTTCTAACGCAGAGTGTGAAGGGGCAGCTCCACTCCCAACACCCCAAGACAGAGCCCTTGTGAGACACTGGCCCACGCCTGTCTTCCCGAAACCACTGGATTAATGTCACTGCCTGCCCGGGGACCTGAGGGAACCCCGACTGCACAGCCCAGCCTGTTTCTTTGGCTGGCTAAGTGACGTGCCTCAAGTCACGCACTGGCACCAGCAGCAGAGCTGGAAACAGAGCTGGGAAGCCTTTGTTCCATGTTTACTGACAGAAGAAGGGTGGAAATCCCGAGTCCTGCTCTGTCCTGCCCGCTCCAACCATCCTGTCCCACCGTGCTCCTGCAGGCTGGGAATGCTGCCCAGCCCCGACCTCATCCTCGCTCTGTCCATCACCTCCTTGCAGAGCTCTCCGGGACACCTGCCAGTCCCCTCCCCCAGTACCTGTGCTGGTTTCTGTAGTTCCTTTTTGACGCCGCTGTCGTTACCCGTGAGCAGCACGGGCACAGGGGGTGCAGGGAGGACACCAGTGCTCCTCCATGGGCTCAGGGTGCCACTCTCCCTGGAGATGCTGCAGGAGGGGACTGAGAGGTGCTTGAAGGTCTTCCCATGTGAAGCGGGGGCTGCGGGCAGGCTGGAGAGGAGCTGAGTGGGAAAAATGGGGGGCTGAGCACCCTGAGAGCAGAGGAGGGAAGGGGAGGGCGCTGGGGGTTGCGCTGCTGCCCCAGCAAACCCCATCTCCCCGACTGCTCTTCCCGTGGGGACACCAGCTTCTGCACAGCAGCTTCCCTCAGCTGTGCAAGAATCTGAAAACTTTTCTTTCTTCTTTCTCTCACCCCCTCTTTTTCTAAGTTTAATTCTGAACAGCCGGCTGCGTTCAGCCTGACTGGTTTGTTATGGCTTATAATTTGTGTTAGGATTAATTAACTAATTACCGACAAATGTCCGTTGGCAAGATTCTGCTTCTGCTTGTCAACTTGAAGTATTTAATTATTTTAATCATTTACTTTCATCTTCAGAATTTATGCTCTTCCAAGAGCGTTTCTAGGCATCTTTTAATTATTATTCTGATTTTTTTTTTCAGAGGGTTGGTGAGCTGGGGGGGGAGGGGTGGGGGATGGGATCACTTCTCATTAACTATTTCAGTGAGGTGACTTCCTCGGAAACTCATCCTTGGTTTTCAAACCCCGGTGCAGGGAAGGGACAGTCTGAAATGAAGGTCGTGTGGGGCTGCATGGAGAGGGCTGTGCTGGGCTTTGGCTTCCCAGCTAGAGTCCTCCCTTTTCCAAAAGGATCTCAGGGATCCAGGCTGGGTGATGCTGCTGTACCTGGTCCCTGGTCTAGGGGCTCACACAAGCATTGAGTTGAGTTATGCAGATGCTTTCCTCACCAGAGATAAACCCCTGACTCCAGGGGAGCTCAGGACACCCCGTTAGGCACAGAGGAGTCTCTGCAGGATCAAAGTCCAGGTGGGCTCTCAGTCGTTGCATCAGCAAGCAAATAAAAGCAAAGATCGTGGGAAAACATCCATTTGTACTGATTTTTCACTTTAAAAGATCATGAATTGCTTAAAACCCACAAATGGAATTCTGTTTGAGCATCCCACAGGTCTGAACGGGGAGGCAGGAGCGCGTCAGGACGGATTTGGGCTGTGGGGATGGGCATGGGAATCCTGGCCGCTGGATGTGCTGCCAGCGATGGGATGGGAGGGCAGCGGGCAACTGGGATGGTGGAAAAGTCAGCCAAGGAAGTCTTGCTTTTACAGGACACTCCACAGCTGGGGCTCGGGCGGAGAGAGCTGGTTGAGAGCACCGGGAGATGAGAAGGCAGCCGAGCACCTCCCCGTGCCCGGGCAGACACTGGGAATGCAGCCTCACCGGAGCCCAGCCGCCAAGGGACCCCAGCGCCCACTCTTCCCCTTTCACACGCCAGAGCTGCAGCACCTCTGTGGGGTTAAAACATGAGAAAAGAAAGCGCGATAAGCCGATAAAAGACGGGGAAACTCGGAGTCTTTTGCTGATACTTTCCAGCAGACTTCAGGCTTTTTCTTTCTTGTTTTTTTTTTTTTTTATTGCCAAATGCTTTACGCTGCCATCAAACCGAATTCTGAGGTGCTTGCAAAAACCTGCTTTTGGTGGCCAGCTGCCCGGATGGGCAGAGCCCACGCCTGCGAGCGGGGCACAGGCACCCCGCTGACTTCAGGAGGAGTCTCTCTAGGAAAGACTAATGAAGGATTCAGCCCCAAGAATATTTATTTCCTGAAACAAATGAATCCCTTGGACCAGAGCGCTGATGAGAGTGTGCTATTTAAAAGGTTTCTTGAGGGTACGTAATTATATTGAAAATAATTAGGGGCAAGGCAGCAGTATTATTACTACTTATCATATCACTCTAAACTTAATCCAGACTGATCTATGGGAAGGCATCAGGAAAGGCAAAAGAAGGACCTTTCTTCTGCAAGACGAGTCCATAACATTGCCATTTTCCCGGGCTGACACGGGAGGCAAGAGGCCAGTCTCCCCTTAGGAGTCAGCTCCTGAGGCTGGTAGGTTTGTATGAGAATGGAATGGAGGGGACCAGGGAGGCTGAAACACGGTCTCAGAGTCTCTGGAGTCTCAGTTTCAGTGCTGATCGTTTGGTCCTTTAGCCAAATGTATATTCTGGGACCTGTCAGCCTCTAAGGTAACATCCCAGACCCTTGCCCTGAGACGCAACAGCCCGTGGGCTGTGAGCTGCGAGGTGAGCAAAGGCTCCCCAGGAGATGCAGTGTTGCCCTGGTGAGCACTTGTGGAGAGATCTAAATGAGATGAGAAAGATTGTCTTAATTAACTTCAGAATCCTGTTAATTAGAAGCCTCTCTGCATTAAAAATTGCTCCAGTGACCAGACCAAGTCATAGCTACACATGAGGACAGAGGTACAGGCAGGTCAGGTGTGGATCACACCCAGGTCTTGTTTGGGGCAGAGGCTGTCAAGTGTCACAGTGTTAAGAATACATCTGGACCACCAAGACTGCAGCAGAAGCCAAACTGAGGACCCCCACAGAAGGGCATGGCATGGCAGGAGGGGAGAAGGACTTTGTCGAGAGGTTAAGAGCTGCTAAGGGACCTTGAGAGAGATTAAATGCAACCAAAGCCCCAGAAAACTGGGCTGGAGAGCCTGCAGAGAAACTGAGGCACAGGGGGAGCACAGGGACAGAGGAAGGCACTGCAGAGCTGTAGACAGCCTGTGCACCCCCAGCTCCTGGGCTGTGCTGTAGGCACCCCATGACCCTGAGGTCAGCCCTGTGGAGGGCACAGGGGCTTGCAGGGCTCCGGAGGATCCGCTGTTCAGCTCCCAGCAGGAGAGGAACAGCGCCAGGGTCACGGGGGTGCGGGAGCCAGGCTGGGTCCAAGGGGACATTTGGGTCCTTGTGGGAAGGAGAGCTTCGTCCTATTGAAGGCTGACAGAATGAACTTCAGTTTATGCCCCTGGCAGTTTTTTACAGCTCAGCTATTCCATTTAGGGTCTGGGAGCCAGTGGAAGGAAGCTCGGATCGCTTCACTGACCAGCCATAACATCCAGCCAGTACATTAACTGCCCTGCTGCCCTGATCTGATGTGGTTTTACAGACAATAGCTACTGGCTATTCAGGCAATGTATAAATTAACATATTCTGCACAAACTAGGAGCGTATTTAAATTAAAGGAGAGTGCCCTTTATTTGTCAATCACTCAACATCCACATTTTTACATTCCTTTAAAAAGACAATTTCAGCCTTTTTAACCCTACCTCAAACCATTCGTCTTCGCGAGGGGAAAACATTGTTTGATTGCTCAAGTGTTTCTTTGCACCCCTTTTCCCCCGCCTCTCTCCTTTAATTAAAACAACCCCAATCTGCTCTCCTGGAATTTCTTTCTCAGTTCTGCTCAGTAACTTGTGACCTTCGAGCCAGAGCACCTTCGTTTCTGGCCAGGCTGGAGTCCGCCTGGCACACAGGGGTCAGAGATGCAGAGATAAAGAAGTCACCTCGCGAACGAGCCACCAAAGACGGGTGCACAGCAGCGTTCGGGGCAGGGCAGATTGCCAGGGCTGCTGCAGCAACAAACTTTATCTGCTGTTATTCCAATAGCGATGCCTGACGCTGTGGTAAAGCAAGAAACGGGTGCTGGAGATGTATCGAAGTGATGGGCTGGGCAGGATGGTACTCAAAGGGGGGAAAAGTGACCTGAGTGGTATTTTGCAAACCTGCAGTGTCCTGAGTTCACTCGTCTCTCAAGTGCCATTTCCAATGCTTTCAAGAACTACACGATGCTGCTGCAAAAGCCAGAGAGGAGTTTTCCATTTTGCATTTCCGACAGTCTCGAGGTTTCTTGGAGCTCTCGTGGATGTGAATTGCGAGAGCTCAGCAAATTATCAAAGGGCAATTCTCTTGACAGCAGCTGTCGACAAGAAAGCACCTTTCCCTGCTAGATGGTCTGATCAGTCAACAGTGCGATGTCTGATGGCTTTCAGCAGGACCATGCTGTAGGAATATTTGAGCTCCATCTGAGTTATTTTTCTGTCTACAGAAAACACAAGTTAAAGGAGAAAAATGCAAAATAACCCCAGTCCTGAAACCTTCCTAACTGCCACAGCCTGGCTTTTGCCCGGCTCCCATCACACAGTGCTGATGGAAGAGAAAATAGAGTGCAAAGAAAATGCCCGTTTGGCAAAGTTTACCCTCTGCCTGTCAGACAGATGCCAACACCTCGCTCTTCCCCTGCAAACTAGGGCCAGTCTGTTTATTTAAGACCCAAATCAGCATCGATCGGGGTCTGTCAGTCACTCTCCCGGAATAAAGTGCGGGGATGCGTCGGGGTTTGGAGCAGGGGGACGGTAATGGACACACGCTCCAGTGAGCTTGCAGCCATTTCACTAAATACCCCGAGGCTGGAATTCTTTTATTATTATTATTATTATTTAGAAAATAAACATTTTGTTTACTAAGAAACTGTATTTAGGGTGCTGAAATGGAGCTTTCTTTAGCAGTGAGGGGGCTTTCCCGTAACCCTCTGCAGCCAGGCAGCTCTGGAGCGGGTTTGGAGGACCCGGCTTGGTGCTGAGCCCAGTGCATGGGGCAGCTCCAGCTCATCCTGCAGCTTTCCTGAGGAGAGCAGCTCCAGCCAGGAACACAGATCCCACATGGCTTTGTGGGGTGTCCGGGCAGCGATGACACGCACAGTGCGATGGCATCGCGGTGCTGCCTGGGGCCTGGCTGTTCACGGCGTGCCTGGGAGGTGTGAACGCTGCACGACTGGGAGGCTCCAAATTCCTAACAACACACCAAGGGAAAACCACCTCAACTGCCCTCAGAACGGAGCTGCCTCCTCCCTGCTGCTCCCCTCCCCTCCTCCTCCCACCTGCCTTTCATTTTTCCTCATGCATGGAAGGTATTAATTACCCAACTGGCTTTAATGGCTCGCAGGAAGTGCCCTGCAGCGATCCCGGTGTGGTGCTGAGTGAGCTTTGCCCGGTGCCCGGCCCCTGGGCTGCCAGCCGAGGAAGAGGAGCGTGGTGTGAAGCTGCTGGGGCACAGGGCATTTCCCATGGCCCTGTGGAAGGGACCCTATTTTTCTAAGCCCTCTGAGCAGCTCTCTTTTATCTCTGGTGTCCAGCTAAAGCAGCTCCTATGCCCTGAGGGTGGCTGTGTGGGGTTTGTTAACCTCCGGGACAGGCAAACCGTGACCTCTCACCTCCCCATAATGAGCATGGCACTCGCTCCCACTCACTAACTTATTATTTGCTGCTGTTGAGCTGTGCCTAACCTTGCTGAGCTGTGCCTAACCTTGCTGAGCTGTGCCTAAGCTTGTGAACCTGCCCTGGAGAGCCAGGGGAGCAGGGACAGATAACTCACCCCTTGCTGTCCCACCTGCATCCCCCGGGAGCAGCTCTGTCCTGGGTGCAATGCCAGGATCAGCAACTGTTGCTGCAGCAAAGAGGAGGGGCAAAACTCCCCCATTCTGCTCCCAGCTCTGTGCTCCAGCTGTCAGAGGAGGAGTCTGGGCACCAGACTTGTTTCTGGCACAGAGGATGGTCACCAGCACCTCTCCTCCCACTCTGTATGTGGCTCGCAGAGGCTGCAGAGGCCTCCTCAAAATTGCATTTGTACCCGCAGTTTATTAAAGAATTAGGTGATTTTTATCTGCCTCAGCACTGAAACCAGGGATGCAACTCCCCGAGGAGCTTAAATTTGGGCTGTCCCCTGCTCCTGGACACTGCCTCCTTTGCACCAGACAAAACCAAAGGCAATGTGCTCATCAGATTGATCCGCAAACAGATCAATTTGGGGCAGCTCCAGCCTGTCTGAGCAATGTGCATGTGACAGGAGCCTCAGCCCTGGGATTCCTAAAACCTGCTGGCCCCAGCCAGCACACAGTGCTGGGATCCACTGGGAGGGAAAGTGACAAAACCCCCCTCTCCTGGGAACGGCCGTTAGTTCACAGACCATCTCATGGCCAAGGATGAGCCCTTGGGTTAGAGCCCTGGCTCTGCCCTGTCCTTTCCCAGTTCTCCCAGCTCCATCCCTGCTTTCGGCACCAGGAAAGCTGAGCACTGTGCCCTGCAAGGCCAATTGCCTGGTGCCCACCAGTGCGGGACCTGCTGAGCAGCAGGGCTGAGCGAGGGGAGCACGGGAACGGAGCAGCGACGCATGGGAGCAGAAGGGCATTAATCACCTCACCGTGATTAGGGGCTCACTGAGCACAGGCTGCCTCAGGGCCTTTCTGCTCCCATACCTCCCAGTGCCCCAGTTTGCCGTGCTCTCAGACAGACGCAGCCTGGGTGCGCGCACAAGCCCTTGGTCGGGGAGCAATGGCTGGTTTGCATTCCCCCCGCTGGCTCCAGCTCCTTCCCACCCCCTGCCGATTGCTACTGGAGGACGTGTGACTGCAAATGGCCGTTTCTTGATTGCTTTTAGTGCTTTGTTGCACTGGAGACCCGTAAAAGCAGAGTCTGCCTCCCACGCTGCTCCTGCTCCCGGCTGTAATTCACCTTCCTGGGGCTTGAAAATTCAGCCCAGCCCTGGGACCGGAGCCTTCGCTCTGTCCCTTGTGGATCAAGGTGGTGGCAAGGGCAGGGAGGTCGAAGTTGCCCAGAGTCTGAGCACCCAGGAAGGGCCAGCAGGGGACAGGCTGGGGGAGCAGAGCTGCTGGAAAATGAAGAAGTTCTTCCCTGCAAGGGTTGTCCAGGCCTGGCCCAGGCTGCCTCGGGCAGTGGTGGAGTCCCCGTGACGCCTGGAGGGGTTTCCAAGCTGTGGAGCTGTGGTGCTGAGGGACTTGGGTTCGTAGTGCCCTGGCAGTGCTGGGGGAACAGTTGGACTTAATGATCTTAAAGGTCTCTTGCAACCAAAATGATTTTATGATTGTAAGAGACGGGCAGAAAGTGGGGATGTGGGGACATGCACCACTCAGGGGAGGGCAGCCTGGGCCACCTTGTCCTGGGGAAGAGCACCCACCTCAGATAGCCAAGTGTCAGAAGATGCAGAGATGGGAGGTTGTTTTCTGTCTTGAAATACACAAATTTATTCACTCGGAGCCATCCTTTTATTGCATGGAGATGGATGTGTGCACACACGTTATTTTAACTTCACGGCTCTCCCATCCGTACATAAAACAGCCCAGGGAGCCAAAGTTGATTCATCTGTTTGCCACAGAAGATGGATCAGTTAGCAAATTATTTTATTGACCCGCAGCTCTGCTCAAGGTCATTTGTTTCAGTGGACAAGGCAGCATGCCTGGCATGGCAAACAGGGCTGAGGAGGGAACCTCCATATGTGACAGGCAGATCCAAGCCCCTGGGAAACTGGCCTCATTGCAAAACGTTCAGCATCATGCTGGACCCCTCACAGCCCGGCTGTGCTTGCTGGATAAGCCTGGCATTTGGGCTCTAATGCTGCAGCTTTCTTAGCTGTCTCGAGGCTTTTATCCGTGGCTGCTGCTGGGAAAGAAAATCCCTCCTTCTTCACCAGAATGTGGTTTGAAATCTTTTCACTTTGTTCTGAAAGGACAATGACAATAACTTCAGATGAGGAAGGGAGGAAATAGAATTAAGTAGCTCAATCCCCATCCAAAATTAACACGGGTCTGTAGCCCATAGGGACGAGGGACTCGCACAGAAAACCACACTGCAGAAAAGCTGGGCCCTTCCTAGAGGTGTTGATCTGCACCTAAGATCAGGCAGGGAGAAAAAATGCAGACTTTCTTACAGCCTGGGGCTGCTTGAGAGATTTTTCTGTGGGTTTTGTGAGCATCCCTGCTGCCCACATCCTTGTGAGGTCCCACCAGCATGCAGAGACATCCAGCATATCTCCCCTTGTCTCTCGGAGCAGCTGTCCTCTGCTGCGGAGCATCTCTGCTTTTTGCTGTCCTCTCCGAGCCTCCCATGGAGCCAGGGCCTTGCTAACCTTCATCGATTTCACCTAAACATCTATTAACTGATTGCTGCAGGGTGACCACAGGCTTCTGCTTGTGTTTGGAGGAGATGAGATGTCCACGGAGTATCCTTGCATGAACTCCTGCTGTACCCCCGTCTCTACACGTTTGGTTCTGCATCTGCTGCTCTTGCTGCTGAAGCAGCTTTTAACCAAAGACATATGGGGCCCATTAACACGGTTTTGCTTGTTTGCAGAGCCCAATCTCAGGAAGAACTGGCTGATTTCAGCTCAGAGTTAAACATCTCAAGCCTAACTACAACTGGGTGCAGAAGCAGAGACCAGAGAGCTGGTGCCAGCCCCTGCCGCTGGCCGTCGGCACACGTGGTCGCATCAAGCTCAAGACGAACACAGATGAGGTTGAATCCACAATGGACACAGACCAGATTAATTATGACAAAGCCATTAATGTTTCCTTTTTGCCCAGCTATGGCAGGTCTCTCCCCATCCGCAGCCTGCTTGAATGGGAGCTGGGAGGAATGGCTGAGCTGGGCTGCAGGCACTCGCCACGTCTCTGTGGCTGCAGGGAAATGATCCTGATCAGAAGAACTCGGGCATTACCTCTGCCCCAAGAAACAGATCTAAAATAAAAGCTGGGCTTTCTCCATCTGCAGCCCCACTTTTTTTTTTTTAACTTTACAAATGTGCCAGATTAATAAAACAAAAAAAAAAAAAAAAAAAAAGAAAAAAA